>JAKGSA010000991.1:0-139322 GCA_033558755.1 Philaethria dido | reverse complement strand
TTTACTTTCTGCGACTTTTAAAAGAGAATGACAAAGTAGTGCGCGTGCGCGACTCGAGAGGGAGAAGGAGGGAAGCGGGATAGGAGACAGTTGTATTCGCTCCGACCAATCGATTAGTCGCATAACGATAGCGGCTTCTTAAATGCAGATGTGTCGTGTACACCAACGTCAGTCGGTGAACAAAAACCGCCTCGATTACACGACTATGGCTTCACGGGGCCGTTGTCGCCTTATTCGCGTTATCCTTTGTAGTGATCGTATTGTTAAACCCGTCTAAATGACGCGCGCTTCTATGTGGCTAAATTTGTAGGTCTATTTAAAAGTAACATCGTATGAACGAACTGAACTTTTTATTAAAGTTTGTAATTAAAACTTCATTTAATGCCGGAACACTTGTCAAGTGCGAAAGTAAAATGTATTATCAAATAAAGTGAACAAAGGAGACTGAGAGGCTGAAAGGTAATTTAACTGATTTTATTTAGAGATTTTAATTTATTAAGAATTTGTGTAGGTCCCGGCAAATTGTTGACAGTTATATCTAATATTAAGATGAGATCCTTTATTATCAAAATATTTTGAATTAACTTATTACTTTTATTATATGTATAATATGTTTATTCAGAAGATTATTCATTTGTATAGATTTATAAATAAATTCACGAATACACAACAATGTTAATATAATATTTTAAGTATTGTACTTGTAAACTCTATAAGCTTCTAAGAACCGGATATTAGCTCATTTCTATAAGCAGTGTCTTATTATCCAATTTATTCATCTGTGTGAACTCGTAGACAAATATAATTATGCCGGTTAAATTAATGCCTGTAGTAGTTGCGTAGCACACGTAGCGCTCGTAGCAGATGATAATACGAAAACGTATTATAGAATTTCTCATATAATTTAATGGTGCCTTTTATATTGGATGAAGTTTTAGGGTACACACTTGTCACCCAATCACCATTCAGCTTCCTTTACGGCTCCAATGATATTGAACATTTTATTTAACGACAGGCACGTGGCGTCGCGTGTGTATAGATAGCATACTAATGACGTTATTGGCAATATTTTTTTATTGCCGACAAATTATGTTTAGATCCCATCTGATATGTGTGCGTTTCCCACGAACTCCAGAGATGATGTTTACGGCCGGAAGTCCTGACGATTGAGTTTTTTATCAGAGTTACGTAGATAAAATTTTTATGTGGGTATTGTATGTTGAGCTTTTTTATTGTTGTGTATGATAACTGGATGGCGTAGGTAAATATGAAAGGGATCATTCTGCAATTTGTTAATAAAAACTTTTGTTTACGTATAATAAAATGGAGATAACGTGAAAAACACGTTAAAGTAGCAATTGTAAACAAGCAAATGTTTTTAGTAAATCTTATTATTACTTAGTATAAAAACAGTATTAACGAGCGATTTATGAGTGAATTTATATAAAATATACTATTACTGTTAATAAAGGACATTTGTTATACACTTGTTAACCGCTGCCAATACAGAGCTTTCATACCAATTTGCACACATAATATTTACTTATGTAAATAGATTATATTTACATAGATATAAAAGATACATTACCACAAGATTTTTTTTTAACCGATTTGAAAAAGGCAGGATGTTTGGCTGTATTTTTTATTGTGATTTTATTGGCTGCACAACGCATAACTTTTTATTGGGTGAACCAATTTTTAAGATTCTTTTTTTACGATAGCTAGGGCTTTTGATGAGGTCCTATTAAAATTTAATTAGGCTCTGAGTGTAGTTTTTGAGTTATTCGTAATTATTGTACTTAAACTACTCACTACATCAGCGCATTTTATTTGAAGTCAGTATTCTTTTTTGATAAAATCGTAATTATTTACTTAAATAACGTGTAAAACGTGTAACGTGTAAAATAGTGAGGAACGGAATTGTTGTAAGAGAACGGAGTGTCTTAACACGTCGGTTCTCAGGTTCCCTCTGCCTAGCCTGCTATATGAGGGATACAGCGTGAAGCTAAAAAAAATATAACGTAAATGAGTAATATTAACAAATATTTATATTTCCTGTAGAATATCTGTATTATAAATTGAGAATAATAATTTGGTCTTACAAAGATTTATTAATAATATTAATATTAAAGTAATCCTTATTTAAATATCATATAATCATAATATCATATAATAATTATATGAAATTAAATATCTCAAACAGTGCAAATATAATATTTATTTATCGAATTTAATGCCAGTCTACTTTTAACTAGGTTTGAAATCTTAAAAAAATATGTCTACAAGAATACTTAAAAACATAAATTAAAACATTGCGCTAACATATATTTCCATGTATATTTAACTGGTAACGAAAAATTGTTTAACAAACTAAAGAAAAAAATATTTTTCTATTCAATTCACGCGGGATCATAATAATCTGAATAACAGAAAATATGCTTCGCTTTTACATGCAACAAATGACTTTAAAGATCGCAATGAAATTTTTTGAACAAAAAATTCTTTGTGTAATCGTGATTCATTTATGAATCTATGTAAAAATTGTAAAGTCTATTTAGTAAACCAAAATATTGCATGTGTTTTACTAGTTACCATGCAATGTTACTAAACGAGGAAATTAGTAAACGTGAATTATCTCACCAGGTTTTTCTCTCTACCTATTTCATATGATACAAGAGACGCGCAGAGACAAATCGTCACATATTGCTGCATGTAAAAAGGTATTTTTTTATGAACTAAGTACGGTTTTGGTTCAATGAATTATCTTAAAGTAAAAAAAGCATTTACTCTACGTATTCAAAAGCCGTTTTTTAGTTTACCTTGTTTTGGTATTTTTCTGTCAAAATTAGCAAGTCAATTTACCACATATGACTGCATTCATTCCGATAGCAATGAATTGTAGCAAGCTGTTGCCTGTAACTTCGATTGCATGGACTTTGCCATATTTTTTACTTGCCTTATATTAAATAAATTTCATTTTAATCAATACAACTATTTTGATAGTCTTTTTACAATGATATAAATATGAAATAAAAGAACTTGGCTTGTAGGTTAAAGAACATGTTTTTAAATTTAAAGGTTTAAATCCGAAAACATGGTTTTTGTTTCTTTCCAATACTTATAATAACGAAGTTAATCAAATATAAAGAACAGATAGGTAAGATTATCCGCAATTTTTTAAATTCTTTTCGATAAAAAGAATATCAGATTTAACAAATTAGACGGTGAAATGTCGAAATTTTTGTAACTAATATATAAATACTAATGCCGTCGGACTTTTTAAATTTGAAATATTTTTTTATTTATAATAATAGTACATATGAATATACTAGTTACTTCAGTAAATATTATCTCCTCGCGATTATTGATGACACAGTAGCTACACGAGTTGATGAAGCAATGTTACACAAGTTGATGAACATCTCGTGTGACTCTTTTTCGTAGCTCAATTTACAAATGAATATATTTATTCCTTTCTATTTTCGACTCTTCTCTTTCTATTATTCTCGATTCGGCGGAAAGTGGGGAACGAAGTGTCTTAACACTCAGTTCCCTCTGTCAACCCTGCTAAATGCGGGATACAACGTGAAGCTATTTATGTATGTATGTATATTCCTTTGTAAATTCAGGAATTACATAATAATATATTTATTTCCTAAATACATTTTCTAAACGGGAAATAGGGACTTTGTAAAACCAAAATCAATACAAAATAAAATCCACACGATATACTCGTAATCTATAATATTACTTTTCTGATTTATACAGACTTAGGCGTTAAATATATTTTTTTATTACTTAAATAAGAGAGAATCATTATATTAATACGTAATGGAAAACTTTGAAACAGTTTTACGAAGATTATTCAAGGAATATATAAATTTGGCATACTTAAAGTTTTGTATAAGGAAAAAGTGCAGAAAGCCAATATATTTTTTCATGTTTTTTATCTCGCGTAGCAGTGTAAGGAGAGAGCCGCCCGAATATGAAATATTGAGTGTTGATCGACGAAACTCAACGCCGCGTGATTCCGTACCAGAGCGGGAAAACGAAAATAAATAATAATGATATTACACACAGAAAAATATGTTTGACATACTCTTATGTATAAACTAACACGCAGGAAAGGTATCCTGTTTTTTACGTGTTAAGGGGGTTAATGGTAAATGTATAGCACAACTGGCAAATAATGTATATGTATAGGCCTATAGAGAAATAGCATCATTGCTTTGACATTTGTATGACCGCACTTAGTAAGGTCTTCAAAGCTCAACTAAACTGACAAATCTATGTGCTTAGCCGTATCTAACCTTTATCTCTCAACCCGTTGGAGTTCTACGAACTAATTTCCGATAAATTTCTGCGTTCTCGTGGAGCAACGAGCCATCGAAATTTATAGCCTTTGAAGTGCCGTTTACCTAAGAATTGGGCGCTAATCTTGTGTGAAAGAGTCGCGCCGTTGCGATATATTTGAGATTTTGATACGTGATTTAACGATTTGACGTCGAACCTCGATTCCCATTATTACAAACGTAAAATTGTATATTTGATTTTGTGGAGAATTTGTTTACAATTTTTAGAACATTAAAAATATACGGGATATATAAATTCTAATTCATAAAACGAGATTGCATTCAAATTTTTACTATATAGTTAATAAAATTCATTAATAGTAATATTTTTTAAGAATAAATTATCAAATTTATTAAAATAATAAAGACGTACATATAAATGTACACAGTATAATATTTCATATAATTTGAATATAATGTATTGTTAGACTTTGGGCATAAGCTCTATCTGAAACCTCAGCTTCCGTTTTATAATTAAATTGCACAATTCTGTGCGGAGTTTGGACAAACATGAATGTTTTCGTTTGGGTTATTTTCATCCAACCCTAGAGATAATCGTAGAAATGCTTCCTCTGTCCAACTCGTGCGGAATTATTTACCTGTATCTGATTCTTTGTCTATTTTCGCTTCACAAACTTTGCTTAATTTATTCTAACCGATTGGTTCATTCTACCGTTTTACCATTACAAATATAACGGAAATATTCCTCATTGCTGGGTTTAGCTTCTTAGCGCAACAGTTTTGATATGTAGATTCACACTTATTCAAGAATAGCAAACAATAAGAACCTAGTGTTAAGACATTCCGTTCTCCACATCGGCGGAAATTAGCACAGGACTTTGTTTTACCAGAGCAGAGAAATTAAAATAATTTTATTATAATCATTTCTTCGAGTGGGGAATGAATCCACAACCAATTACGCGTTTACACTTAGACACTGTCCCTTGATATGTAATTTCGCATTAAAAAAATATCGTTCTACTATATTTATCGTTGTTTAGCCGTTACTCTATTCTAAAAGTAATTTTAAATTTCATAGTAATATAACAATCAAATATATTATAGTTTAAAGATCGACGCGATCTCGTACAGGATGCAGTCAGCACATAAATCTTGTTAACGTGATAACTTTTGTTCCAGTAGCGAGCGACCGGAGACGCGAGACAGACATGACATCGTGAAAAATGTTCGAATAAGACCCTGTATGTACTTTAAAACCACATTCGTTATTTAATACATTCTGAAAATTGAAAAACCTTTAAGTAATGAAGTCGAAGCGGGACGTAAATCTGCTTAATGTGACGACGTGAAAAATGTTCTGAATACGTACTCTAGAATCACTTATTTACGTAGATTGAAAACGAATTAAATTTAGACATTTCTGAGCGTTCTCGTGAATGAAATAGTAGCATGTAATAAATATTGTTTAATACGAATATTTATGAGGTCATACGGTTTTCTAGGAAGAATAATAGAAGTCATTATTTTATTTAACTACTTATATTCATCTACGACCACAGTTAGTTCAACATTTAGATAACCATTTTGTATCTTACCACCATATGACACAGTGGTAGGTTAAAATTGTAATTAAGAATTATAGGCTCTATCACTTAATATATCTACGATTAGAAAAGTTAAACTTATTTTAAATTCCAATTGCGATCTTGAATTTAATGACGGATACGTGGCTGATTAAGATTAAAAAATATCAAGGATAATTTATTATTTCATCCTGGTTTATTTAAAAAAAAACTTATTGTTTTGCAGACTAGCTTTTTAATTTGAAATTTCATGCAGATATAAAGGTTCGATATATGCAATATGTAGTGAAAATGGTTTGCTATAACTGGGTAAACAGATGGACTACCAATGTAATGTTGAGATTAGAGAACACAAGCAAAAAAATAAAAAAATAAAAAAGCAATAAATTGTTACACTGCATTTCGTCACTCAATACGCAATGTCATTAAAAGAACGGAGAGTGGAAAACGGAGTACCGGTCTATTATTATTCTACCTACTCTGCTACTGATGCTAGGAGCGAAATGTAAAGCTAAAAATACATGAAATTAAATTAATATTTTTATGATTTAGATTCTGAAGTAAGTAAATATTATTCAGAAGTATAAATATGTCTAAAATTTATGTTAATAAATGTGTGAAGGTTTGTTTTAATGATAATAACAAATGGAATAATAATTCTGACATAGTTCATTTAAATTTGTAAACTGGATAGAATTTTATTATTCAATGGGATATAAACAAACTTTGGTATTGAAACGAAGAAGATTGGTATTAATTACATTATAAATAACATTCTCAATATAATATAATATATGGATTTCAAAATTTGATATGCCTACCTATAAATTATTTGTCATCAATGTCAAAGTGTCATTCTAATACGTTCAGTAGTTTTGGCGTGAAGGACGGACAAAGACTGACAACGAACACTAAGCACTTTCATTATTATATTTTTAAGATTGTCGTTTATTTAGGCACATAAATAGAATAGAAATTAATAGTAGATTTACAATTTTACAACGTTATCCTAAACAAAAAAACTATTTCAGGCATTTAGGGTCATGATTATATCATTTAGATATTTATGAGAAGTCTATCCTTTTTTAACTGAGATAAATTGCCATCTATAGAATTAAAAGTTGTCAGTTCAAATTGGATTGTTCATAAAGGTAGATTTAATTCTAAGTATAGTAACTAAATTTAACGCTTTTACAGTATAGCAGGCAGGGTGAGCCTAACGTTAAAACCCGCCGTTCTCCGCTTTCCGGCAGATTTCGAATAGAGGAACTCAACGTTGCAAATAGCAGAGCAGAGAATAAAAAATATTTAAATATATCGCTGTATAGCAGTGGCGAGGGGTGAAAATTTTAGTTAGGCAAGCCGGTAAATTAAGGGAAGCCGATGTATATTTAGGGAAGCCGATAATTCTTAGGGAAGCCGATATATTTAGTGAAACTGATATAGGATGTCAAGGTATTTCGTAATTTCACCTTTTAGAATTTTGGCGATGATCTTTTTTTTTACGTCTATAAGATGTCAAAGCTTGTTTTTTGGCAATACTGGTGAGCTTTTTTTTTAGGTCTCATACTTGTATTATACTTTGAAAAGTTAGGCAACCCGGTGGGAATCGAGTGGTATGGGCGCCTCGCCACTGCTGTACAGTCAAGATTTTTTTCTAAATTTATACTAATTTAAAATATTACGTAATATTAAATCACGGATCAAAACAATTGTATAAAAAAGCTAACTCGGGAAAATGAGTAATATTTCAGTTACATTTCTTATGGTAAACTCAACCAATCGGTTAGAACAAATAAAGAAAAGTATGTGGAGCGAAAATATACAAAGAATCAGATACAGGTAAATAATCCCGCATGAGTTGGATAGAGGAAGCGTTTCTACTATTATCTGTAGGGTTGGCTCGGAACGATCCAAGCGAAAACAGACATGTTTACTTAAATCCAACAACAGAATTATGCAATTTAATTATGTAGAGAAAACTACGGTGTACGTCTTCCTAAAGTTTGTAGATTATTTCTAATATAGTTTATAAGTATTATGTGCAGCAGCCGACTAAAAAAAATTGATTTGCCCCTTAAAAAAATAACGTCACTGTGCATATTTTATTATCCTACTAAAGATTACTATAACGTGATATTGAAGGGCGGAGTTAAGTGTTGTTGACGCTCACTCGGAAAACTGATTCTTATAAAGTATTATGAAATAAATATTTTAAAACAAATAGCGCACGCAACTCCGTTCACGTTGAATAGGATATTTTACTTACTTTCATTTGATTGCCCTGTTTGTTTTTTGTAAATAAAATTTTCGCAACGAGAGCTCCGTATCCGAAAAACTGGAGTCGTCAAATCTATTAAAATAGAGTTAGTCGTTTTACATTTATTAAGTAATAAGCATTTAAACGTTTAAACTTTCATAATTTATAATCTTAATAGGTTGTTTATTCTTATGTGCACAAACTAATATTACTTTACCTACTTTTTTGTTAAAAAATTCATTCTCATTATATCTAAAAACAACCTATATGTCTTTTTCGAAAAGGTTTATAATAATATTATATTATTTATATTATTAGATTTGTATATTTCTTGTTTTGTAGCAGGTATATTACTTATAAGGAAGTAGGGTTTCCCAAAAGTATATAGAATCGAATGAATAACGTAGCGAAACTGCTTTGAACTCGTAAGCATCGATACGTAATATTATCAGTTCCCCTAGTATTGAATATACGTATACATTTTTTCGTGACAGTATCGATACGTAATGTAGAAAGTGTATCTATATTAATACGTAGCGGTATATTTTCAATGTTGAAGCTGCTCCGAAAAAATGGACATTAATGCTGGCGTCCCGCAAGGTTCTGTACTCTCTCCGACCCTGTTTCTGCTGCATATCAATGATATGCTGGCAATTGACGGCATTCATTGCTATGCAGATGACAGCACCGGAGACGCGCTCTACACAGGCCGTGCAAACATCCCTCGTTCCGTTGTGGAAGAAAGTCGCGAACAACTTGTGTCTCAAATCGAGAGCACTCTATCTAGAGTATCCGATTGGGGTCGGGCCAATCTGGTCCAGTTTAACCCCTCCAAGACACAAGTTTGCGCGTTCACCGCTAAGAAAACCCCATTTATTGCGGCCCCTCAATTCCAGGACACATCTCTTACCATCTCTAAGAGTGTAGGGATCCTTGGTATCGACATATCCAGTGACGTCCAGTTCCGTAGTCACTTAGAAGACAAGGCCAAGTTGGCATCCAGAAAGCTGGGTGTGCTAAACAGAGCGAAGCGGTACTTCACACCGGGGCAAAGACTGCTACTTTATAAGTCACAAGTCCGGCCCCATATGGAATACTGCTCTCATCTCTGGGCGGGAGCACCAGCATACCAGCTTGGACCTTTTGACTCGGTTCAAAGACGAGCTGTGAGACTTGTCGATGATCCCACACTCACAAGCGGTATCGAGCACTTAAGTCTAAGGAGAGACTTTGCTTCCTTGTGCGTGTTCTACCGCTTGTATAATGGGTTGTGTTCTGAAGAATTGTTTGACATGATGCCCACGGCTACTTTTCACCATCGCACCGCTCGCCATCGACAGGGAGTTCATGCTCACACTTTGGAGGCTAAATGGTCCCGAACAGTTCGATTTCAAAGGAACTTTCTTCCGCGGACTCTCCAATTGTGGAATGATCTCCCTGCCGAGGTTTTCCCAGAGGGCTACAATATGGGGTTCTTCAAAAGGGGAATAAATAGGTTTTTGAAGGGTCGGCAACGCGTAAGTGATGCCCCTGGTGTTGCAAGCGTCCATAGGCCACGGTAACCACTTACCATCAGGTGGGCCGTGTGCCTTGTTGCCACCGTCGTGGTATAAAAAAAAAAAAAAAAATGTTTTGTAAGCTATTTCCTGTTAATAATAAATATTCATTGTTATTAAAATATAATAAAGAAGAGCAGTTAAATCTAGAATTGTATTGAAAATAATTTTAATCTGGAATGATACCGTTTATCATCATTTTGTTATAAAATTTCTCTAATTAAAAATATGAAACTTTATCTTGAGGCAATATTTTTATAAGAGTACGATACATTGAGAGTATGTCAGCGATATATATCAGGCATCCCTAGTCAGATTATCGAATTCAATGTTTTCTATAGGATAAAAGATGGCGTAATGTGTTCTTATTTTATGGATCATTTAAATACAAATAAAATCAACTGTTGCATATTTTTCTTGAAATATATATTATCTTCGGTTGTTTGTGCTTTTCTGATGTTATATTACTAAATGAATATAAATGTTTTTCCCTACTGCACTGGGATTTTGACTTTTTGTATTATAGTCGTATGTATAACTGTTGCTTGGGGCGATTCGAAAATTCACTTCAATCGTGCGTATGCCTATTATAAAATCGCATAAGATAGGAAGCATTGCGTTTTTCGCCGATCTTCACCACCGAATTGCTTCCTGAGCCGGTGTTTCCCTTAGAATTGACAATACAGATAGATGCTTCTAACGGTCGTTTGAATCCTTACTTATATTATAAATGCGAAAGTAACTCTGTCTGTCGTTCAATTGTCTGCGGTTACGCTTTCACGCTTTGCTACTCGGAACCGATTTTGACATGAAAATCAAAAAAAAGTACGCAAGGTGGAACTGGAACTTGGGAAAGCGTCATAGGATATTTTTTATCACGAAAATTTTTTGCTAAAAATATTTTTATTTTTATATATTTTTTTGACAATAATCTGCACATTGGGAAAGTCTATAGGGCTACCCTACCCCCTTATACGTTTCATCGCGCGATATAGCCGACTCCACGCGGGAGCTGCGCGGGCAAGAAAGCCAGTATAGAATACCCTTTGAAAATTATAATAAAATTAAACAAAGTAAATAATCTGAAACTGGAATCTTTGTGGGTGTGGCCAAATAAAAATAATATATATAAAACGATTTTATTTAACATATTTATTTCATTATAGGGATGAAAGTGCTGATGTAGCAAACGTCACCATGGACCACTGGGTGACAGCGGCTAGCGCGCTGCTGGCGATACTACTGTATTACAACACATTGGACGCCGGCTTTGTCTACGATGACAGGTAGTTTGTAATTTGTAATTTTTTGATATTTTTTAGGTTCACGCTGTATTCCGCACATAGCAGAGTACGCAAAGGGAACCCGTTAATCTAGTGTTTAGATACTAGTTAGTTAATTTTAATTTTTAGTAACACTAATTAATATAACAAAAATATTAATAATTAATGTATAACTACGTAATACATTCTTTATTAATTACCGAATATACGTGTTTTGATTTTTTATTATTTAAATAATAAATTATATTTAAATAAAGAAATGTTATTAGAAATATTTATTTTACATTTTACATATATATTTTCTATTAATTATTTGAATATCAATCACGTTTCGAACAATTATTTTAGAGAGAGAAAAAAAACGTATATCAGATTTTATTTTTAAAGTAAAACTTAGTCCTTTGTGTTTTTCATGGCTGAACGATTTGCACGATTGCCGTGAAATTTCATGTTCGGGTTGTTTGTAGCATGGAAACAGAACCGGGTTTCGATGTTTATATTTGATTAACAAACCAGCGCCTGTGGAAACCCGTTATTTTCCTCAAAATTTACTATAAACTACTTATACCGTGCCAGGGTAGAAGTCGTTCAAGATGACTTAGTTTTATTCCGAATGAAAGCAATTAGTTCAAATAATGTAGCGAAACTTGAAAGGCGAGCAGAGTTATTACACGTAAAATAATTAAGGGAATCGTTATAATAAAGTTGATCTATAAGGGGAATGGGAATGTTTGGATGATCTCTCTAGTGCTTCGCAACGTTAATTACTCCAGTTAACAGCGGGGAAAAGAGCCGAAAACGTGATGGAATAACGAATAACGATCATTGAAGAATATTTTAATATTCAACAAATTTTATATCTCTTCAAGAGATTTAAATTATTTAACAATTACTTTATTTGATTACATGTTTGTGATAATAATAAAATATATTTATATTGTTTATTGTGCAAATTTGTAGCGATTTTAAAGTTAATGCTTGAATATTTTTTTATTATCTTATATATAGAATTATCTGAATAAGAACTAACTTTTTATAAATTATTTTAAAACAGCCTATCCCACATATGCTTCATATTTTTGTAGGTACGGAGCAGTGTTTAGTAATTACCTACTTAGATTAGAAGCAAACATTAAATTTTATTACACTACCTCGTGTGTTATGCAATAATGACGAGCATGTCTTGCTTTTGGAGATTTGAAAGTAGTGTCAAGAGTTTACTTTGTATTACGTGATTTTTTTCTATTTATTTTTAATTTGTTACTTGTTTGCCTATGTTTCTAATTATTAAAACAAATAAGTTTAAAACAGTTTAAAAACTCTGTTACATATCATGGGGATGATAACTTTATATAAGTAAATTCAGCTCTCGATATGAGGCCATTGTGGCGCACAGAAAGCATCTGATTGTAAACGTGATGGTTTCCAGTTCAATGTCCACTCGGGGGATTGTATTTGTAAATTGTTTTGATTTCTACGCTTAAGTTAGACAACTAACAGCATTGAATTCCACCCGAAAATACTAAGCCCGCAATGTCTTTTAAGCTATTAAGCCAATAGTGTTTTTAGTGGAGGACGAAGTGATTTGACGTTAAGTTCACGCTGACTATCCTGTTCTATGTCAAAAAGTGTTAAGCTGATAAATTGGTTCCACATTGTAGTTGGTGATAGATAAATTGATAATTTAGTAGAATGTTTAGCGCATTTATCATTTTTATGTCATTGAAGAACTGTTTTGTTGTAATATAATAATTGTTACATTATAAATAAAAAAAAATGTAATATAATATAATAATTGTTACATTATAAATAAAAAAAAAATTCGTTATTACTAGAAATTGAAAGCTTTTTTATATTAATCTTAAAAATAATTCGATGAAATGTGTTCGATAAGACTCCATTAAAAATCTTTTGCTTCGGGGACCGGAGAGCCTCAGATACTGTAGGATGTAATTAATAGCCTTTCTAGGGCCGTTTAATAACCAAAGATATCGAACTTCTCATTTTATGACTCGATTTTAAAACGAATTTTAATACTTTTTCGTGTTTTTAATACGTCATTTTATTACATTATAATAATAAAAAAAACTGTTGTTGAAACAAATGTCATTAAATGTTTCTCGTGCACTACGAATCATCTTTTATTTGCCCCATTTACACCAGAAGTGTTAATGCTAGCATCTATCTGTCGATGTAAGAAAATCTTACAACACTACAAAATGTGCATGTACTCAAATATCCGAATCCGATGACAATACAATATTACAATATTATAAGCGTATTATTCACAGTTTTTTTAACTAATTTGTTATTTATTATATTTATTAGATAACTAGTCTAGCCCAGGGCTTCTTGAACTTTTGTCATCCACGACCCCTTTTATGATTGCGAGATTCTTGACGACCCCATACATACATATACATAATTGGTAATTGGCCAAAATGTATATATAAATATTTAACTTTAAAATCTCTCGACCCCAGAATTTTGCTACGCGACCCCATTTGGGGTCGCGACCCATAGTTTAAGAAGCCCTGGTCTAGCCTATTAACTGCGGCTTCATTCGCTTGTTAAATGAGAATTTGTATCATTATGGATCTTCCTATAGGGATGAGGCATAATCCAGATTTCTGACTATCTCCTCAAATCTCATAACATAATATCGCTTGTTTACATGAAAAAAGGACAAACAAACATATCATTGTCACTTAACAACTATTCGATGTATTTTGACAATAAGGGTCAAAATAACATATAGGATAATTCTTGTAGTGGGCAAAAGTGCATCACTTTTTCTGGTTCTAATTAAAACAAAGAGTGCTATTTAGTTTTGCTATATAACATGCTCGGTCTCACAAAGAACGTAAGAATGAAAACATGTATAAAAAAAAATTAAGCTATATTCTGCGGATGTTGTAATAAAGCGAAAAGTAAGACAAATATTAAAATATTTTTCTTTTTAACCAAGGAGGTTATCAATTCGTTATACTATACTGTTTTTTATGTGTTTTACGGTATAATTTTTTACTTAACTTCACGCTGTAACCTGCATATAGCAGGGTAGGCAGAGAGAACCTAGTGTTAGACACTCCATTCTCTTTCAACAATTCCGTTCCCCACTTTCCGCCGAATTGATTGCGTGTTGAGTGGCGGAACTCAACGCCGATAATTTTTTACTGGGTGAACCTATTTTGATGACCTTTATAGTTCTGATGTGGTTCCATTTAAATTTAGTTTTTAAGATTGTCGTAATAATTATACTTCTTAGTGCATATTCTATTAAGTCGGTTTTCTTTTTTTGTTATAATAAGCAGATTTAAGACTTTTTCTTCCATATTTTTACTAAAATATTACTTCTTGTTAATATGAAATATTTTCATTAATATAGATAGATACATTTGAAAGAAGATGAGGTTATTTTTGAACTTATAGATATGGCCATAGCATTTTCATGTTTGTTGATGAACCAGTAAATTCGTGTAAGTAATTCTATACGACTTTTTTTGTAATATATATGATTATGATTTAGCTGCGCATATTAGTTCTATTTTCTGATACACGCTTCTAGTAAAGACAATATGAATATACTTTTAAAATATCCATTATGAAACACAACATGAGAAATTGCTAGCGTAGCATTTGGAGCTCCGATTTTTCTGACTACCGTGCTAGGAATAAAGCGCGAAAGTAAAAAAAGTGCTATAGCATCTTCGTAAAGAGAACGCACGTTTCTTATTTATAGTATGAAAATCAAAACTTTGATGTACATAAGAGAGCTCCTAAAACTAAATCACTTAATGTAGTCGTGGGTTGGTTCGTAAAAGGCTCCATCTGTTCGTTGATATGCGCAGCTCTCAGGTTTACCGCACTGTGTCGCTGCTTCATAATCCGCTTTACTTGCGAGTGTTGGAATTAGTGTTTAATTCAACAACGCTTTCGTTGCTTTCATCTCGATGACATATTTTCTATTGGAGTTATATATTAGGTTTTTATTTACAGTTACAATATAATAAAATATTCCATAAGAGTATGTTATTATATTTAGGAGTATATTATCTTTTATATTATGACTAATTGTTTCCCTCAACTTCGTTTGCCTACATGATTGTTTCCGTAGGAATCCGGAATTTCTTTCTTAGCGCACCATTATATTCTTCAAGAAAATTTCTTGCCAAATATCAGCTTCTGCCCAGTTGTTTCAACTGTGCTTTGTCTGTCAGTAAAATTCTTCCGTTTCTCACTGTTATTTATATTTATATATATATGTCACGGAAGCCGAGTCCAAAGGAGTAGCGACATAACCACCACCTTCGGACGCCATGGTCAGTTGTGCTCCTCTGGCACAGGCCAAAGCCCAGCAAGATGTGAACTATTCGCTCTACTGACGCATGCTAATTATACTGTCTTTCTATAGTTTTTTAGCAATGTATCGCCAGCCGGCTAACCTTAAAATCAAATTTGAAATATCGAAACAGTCAATTTAAATAATAAGTACTCTTTAGTCATTATTTCCTAACATATATATAATAATCCCATCTTATTTATCAAGAGAACATTAATACAGCGTTCTTAATTGCGGTACGAGTTTTCAGATGCAAATATATTAGCATTCATATCAAGTTCTGACCTGAGAGACGGTCAGAAAGTTATGCTAATGCCGGTCGACAATCTCGAAGTAATCTCAACCTAATTCAGAATAAACATCGCTAATAGAATCGTGTTTCTGTTATCACCGTATGTTTATATACAAACGTAAATCTACAGTGTTTTGTTTTAGTTTTTTAGTCTTTCTTATAAAATAGTTATAATATTGTTTTTATATGTACAGGAAAGTATGTATATATATTATACATAGTAGGAATATTTACAGGAAGTTAACCATACATATTTATGTATGTACATATTTGAGACGGCCGTAAAAAATATTATAAAAAAAATATTCCATTAGGATTAATAAATTAAATTTAGAGGTTTACATTTCAGTACTTAAGGAATATTTTGACATTAAAAATTTTTGATGATGACAACACACACTGCTACGCTAATATTTATTTGCTGTGCTTATATAAGCAAATCTTTTCATTGTTTAAAATGTATTGTTTCTTTAATTCTATATCCGTAAATAAAATATAAATATGTAATAACGCGTAATAAATAAAAAAAAATAAATTGAATTGTAAAACGTATGTTACAAACTGTAATTCATAATAATAAATTTGTTGCGATATTCAGAATACATTTTGAATTCAGTTGGACGCAAGAAATCGTAGCATATTCACTCAATAATAAATTTCTTTTCCTCGCAAACGTTACGAACGATAATGATGATAGAATCGATGAACTTTGTTCTGGATCGCTGCAAACCACTTCAGTGTTTCGTAATTGAGGGCTTACGTGACGGCTCTACGCCACAGCTGCCCCTAACTTTAGCAGCAAAGAGTTCCGTACTATCCTCAACTTTATCTCAATCTAAGTTTTGGCACGGCTAGAAGTGAAAATAGTTTTTATTGAAACTTTTCCACAATCATAAAACCTGTTTCGGTGTTTCGTTATGTACTCATTACTATGGTAATTGAGTGAGTTTCTGTAGCTTCTCATTTCGAAGCTAAAAAATGAAAACTATCTTGCTTATTATAAGCCACTATATTTGAACAATTTTGTAAGATATCATTTCTTTTATTCTTCGAAATATATCTAACTATCATTGTAAATAACGATCTTATAAAGAAATATTAGCAAATATCTCGTAGACTATTAGTATAACAAATTAATTTATTAACGTAATATTGAATGTAGTTGTATAATATTATAAACTGTATGTGTACAAGTATACGTACGTGCACAGATATCCACTTTATATTATTAGTTTCAGGTTCCTTCATTAACTGTGGGCTCTCCAATATTGTTTCAAAGCTTCAAGAATACATTCCAATTTCATGGAAACTATATAGCTATAGACGTATAGTTTTCTTGCAAATAGGAACAATAGGTGCATAGTATGTTTTGTTCCTACCTACTACCTATTTCAAAAGGCTGAAAGTAAAATACAATATGTAGGAAGTTTATAATAAAATCAATAGGAGAAGTGTAATTGTAAATGGAATAAAATCAATTTTCAGTCAGCTATTATCAATAAATTCATATATTTCTTTATATAGATTTGTACTCAACAAAGAAACATTACGATTTACACTCGAGCTGTGCTATTTTCATAGCAACTACTTCCTACATTCATAATTTCGCACTTTATTTACAAAGTTAAGGAAAAAATTACTGAATCACTTTATGTTTTTGTTTACTACTCCATTATTCTTTATTGTAGCGGGTTATAGCGTCCAAACTATATGTGGACCATAAAGGTGCTCCGGCTATAGATGCGCTCATAAATATATTGCACTGCGTGCTGTGTCAAATGGAATTGTGCCTATAAACTTCAAAAGTAAAGCCAATAATATAGTTCCCATACTCATAACTGTTTCGATACGCAGATAGCATTTGATTTTATTTTATATGTTGGTTATGGTACTTGTAGACGAGCATTGTGAGGATTCGATTCGTTTACTATATTTCTTTTGAGCTGGTTCATTATAACGAATTTGTGGTGTTTTTTATGTCATAACCATCAAATACATTGCTAAAAAACTATAGAATGACAGTATAAATAACATACGTCAGTAGAGCGAATAGTTCACATCTTGCTGGGCTTTGGCCTGTGCCAAAGGAGCACAACTGACCATGGCGTCCGAAGGTGGTGATTATGTCGCTACTCCTTTGGACTCGGCTTCCGTGGTATATACGAGTATTTTGACTTTCAAAGGCATAAACATAAGTAATTTAAATGCATACAATTAAGAGGAAGTATTTAAAATATCAATTGAAAAATAATTTGACTAAGTAAGAAAATTAACTTCATTTTTTAATATTACAATCTACTGAGTATGGAAGAAAATATAAAAATATATAACTTCTATTATAAGACATCATAAAGTGTAAGATATGATTCTTGTTGCTATTATCACTAACTGCTAAAATTAATATTGAAGATATTTGTGCTAACCCTTTCCTCGTTAGTCCCCTCTTAGATATATATTTCGGCCACTTAATTTCCTTTTAGTAAATGTACCTCTAATGCCGCCATTTGCAGTAAATAGGACTTAAATGTTTTTAATGAAGGAACTGTTTTAGCGCAACCGCAACCTCAAATCTATTTGGTTGTTATTATAGGTCCCTTGAACGAAATAAAAGTCATTTACGAACAAAATACTCGAAAAACTTTTTATGTAAATAAGTAAAGGGAAAGGCGTCTTACTCACAATTTGCAATACAATGGCCGAATTTTAGAGATGATTTTTCCTTCTTTCGTATAGTAAGCACGGCTTTGGTCCTATAAAAATATATTATTCAATCGCCTATTTTACTGGCTTTCCACTTCAAATCCGAGACGTAGGATAAAATGTATGAGGATCAATAGATAGAGGTAGGAATTAAGAGCGTAGGTTGATAAAACGGCATTTGCCCTTGAAATGGAAATAATTTAACGTATAATAGATAAAAATATGTATGGAGTACAGTCCTACATAAACTTTATAATTGGAAAGTTGTTTATAATTCTTATGAGATATAAAATACAAAAGAAAATCCTTTTTGTATGTCTTTATCTGTTTTGTAGGCGATTAATAGATATGTATTTGTAGAACTATTGGCGCTTCAAATAAACCTTGTATTGCTGAGTATCGAATTTAGCACTTTATGCAAAAATATACGTCTAATACACGGCAGCGTGTGTATTTAATACATTATTGTAGAAAAACATTAGCTTAAAGCACTTCTTCTCCATAATATAAGCTTTAACTATGTTAGATATTATATTTTGTTAGCAAAACTTCAATGTTTTTCTTTCCTAAGTATTTCCTACACATATTAATAATAATCACAATCGATTCTAATTAACATCCATCATGGTGGTATAATTTAAAAATATCAAACAGTATTTAATATTTTGTAATGAGGTCATCAAGGTATCGATTTAATAGCCTTAAATTGCTTGAACTAGAAGAGACAACAAATTAAAAAAAAATACATAAATTCTGCTTCTGAATACACAATATATGCGAAAATTTGCAGTGGGATTTAAGATATTAGTCAAAAATTCATGCGGTTTCATGCGGTTATAGAAGTTTTTGTTCAATAAAATTATGTTTACACTAAACAAGCGATAATTATACAAATCATTAATACAAATTAAATAATTGATACATAACAGAAAATACCTTTTTTTTTCATTTTTATTGAATGAAATGTTTCCGGAAAGGCCACCCAAAGATGGTTGACACATTGCGCCAAGACGTCGAAAACTTTTAGATATCTACCGAACACGCGATCAAAACTATAGTAATTAACTTTAAGCACCAATTCGATAGCTATTATCAGTTGTATCTACTTACAAGAAAACTGTTTAGAAGAGTACATTTTAAATTGGGATAGTAATTACTAAGCTCTTTGTAAATATCATAACCGTCGTATATTCATACCTACGTGGCGCAGCTAGGACATGTGAGTAAGTGATAGTTGTAGAATCAAATTAAATCGATCTGTTTCGACAAAATATAGTATGGGAAGCAGGTCCTGATACAATTTCTAAACGATCAAAAAGTGGAGAATGGTTTAATCTATTATTAGATTTTCTTACTTACTGTGCGATGAATGATTGGCGGCGGTGTGTAAGATTACAATAAAAATGCACTAGTATATTTTACACTACTGTAGTCTATAACATTTTTTTAATATAAGTACATAATAATAAGTAATAACATTGTATACAATTTCAAAAGCAGTAAAATAAAAGTCAACATTTAATAGAAACATTTGAATACCCGTCCGTCTTCTACGCTTACAATTATTACAATAACAACTCTGTGTTTCGTTTCTTGTCATTGTGTCAGGGAAACAGGTACGTTGCTTTCTGGGAAAATATTAATAGGAGTTTCAACTGTAGCTCACTCTAATAAAGACGATCTAAAGAATGGTGGAGGGTAGAATACAAAATCCAATAAGCGTCAAATACACGCTTCAGGAAATCAATCTTGAAGGAACGATGGTAAACGTTTTCCATTATTTAGATGGTATTGTACTCGGTGTAGAACCGATTGAGGGAAGGAATCGGGTGGTCGTAGAAAAACATTTCGATACATCTAAGCCTGATTACCGAATGACGCTGCCCTAACTTCGTCGTCCGTGTAATGGAGTTTTCGGTAAGCTTGAGTAAGGTCAGACCATGATACGTATTTTGAAATATCATCATATTAAAAACCTTGTATCAGTTCCGAAAACAATTACATTATTTATTATTTAAATGTTTACGTATATCAGGAGAATAATGTAATATCGATAATATCGGTTTCAAGATTGAATTTCAAGAAATGAGACACGTGTAATGTTATTATGGCGTTGTTATGTTATCTTTGACGAATATTTTTGTATGGTAATTGATATATGTATATATACGTATATACATATCAATATTTAAGATTATTCTTATAAAGCCTTTGATGACTACACGACTGATATGCAATCCGTATGTTTGTAGCACTAATGTCATGTTAGTAATTACCTTGGCGTAATAGTAACGACCTTTGATTATTCATGTCGTAAGATAATAATAACATTACGCCGTAATTAATAAGCCACAAATCATGTTATAATTTTTATACAACCATTACAAAAAGTATACGTGTGATTAAGAGATTTTGAAATGTGCTATTGCACATTTCAAAATCAGGATTATTATCCTGTAAAAAATCATGCAGTAATCTAAAAATATAAAGGTTTGTAGTAATTTTTTTCCTGGAGTAGGATTCGAACCCATAACCTGTCGCGCTTACAGTTGCATGCTTGTGCCTCTGCGCCACGACAGGCATTGGTGCCAGGTTAGTAATTATAATATTCGTATGTGGAAAAAAATCTTACGAAAAAAAGATTTTTGAAAACTATGCGAATGGAGGAGTTTGAAAAGATAGTGTACATGGAGAATTGCAGAAAACCAATATTTATAATAATAATGTATAAGGAGTATTTGATTTCCTATATACCATAAAGAAGATCAGTTGGTAGAGAGTATTGGTTAGCGTTAAGTCCGCCTTTTATAGATATTTATTTTGATTATGTGGAATAAAGTATTTATAAATGAGTTCGATGGGTGTGTGGTGCTATTTTATGTCCTGGCCCCGGTGTATGTACTAGTATCCTGCGACGGGGAGCGCGATGCTAATATGTCCCGGAGTACTGTAGTGTCCGCCTGTTCGTCCGTCTAGCGCTATGTTCATAGTAGACTGCTCGGTCAGTTTTACCAAACGTCTCAGATTGGTCTCACAAGCCAATCTACGTTACAAATAAAAAACGTTATAAGATAGAAATAAGCGTAACATTAATTATAAGAAAGATCCGAACTGATATGCGTATCGACGGCTTAGGTTGGTCTCACAAGCCAATCTACGTTACGAATAACAAACGTTATAAGATACAAATAAGCGAAACAACGACTATGAGAAATATCTCACGTAATATACGAGTATATAAGCGTAACAGTACTTTTAAGAAATATCTAAACTGAAATGCGAAACAAAGACACTTACATTGATCTCACAAATCAATGGTTATAAAGAATTACAACTCTAACATATATTAGAAATAAGTGTAGCACCTAAGAAAGATCAAATACAATCTATGTGAGCGTAACTCTAGTTATAAGAAAGTTCAAACACAAGTTAAATAAGCGAAGTACTAGTCTTAAGAAAGATCATATAGGATATTATAATATTAAAAAATAACAGCTAACTAATAATTGATCATTTGCTGAGGCATCGTAAGTATCATATACGTTAAATGTTCCTTTGTGTCCCGGAGGGTTCATAAGACTGCGTGGTTGTTGCAAAGTTCAATCAGTCAGGTAGGAATTCACGGCAAGTGGCGGGGCGGTGCCACTCCGCTTTCGGTTCTCTTTTATGACTTCATTTTATAGTTATAATTGAGGAATTGATAGGACGCGCCCACGGCTTGTCTTCGGATGGGCTGAGAGTGATTTCAACGGAAACGTCTATGTTTATGATACTTAATAATTATAACAAACCATACCATTTCTGACACTGTTACCTCTGAATCTCTAAAAGAACTTGAGTTACTTACGAATATAACAATCATTATTGTTATTGGATCTTAACCGCGAGACGTATCATGAGCCTATTTACTAATATTATTTAGTTAGAAAGAAAAAAAAATGAGAGGTGGAAAACGTTACACTACCAACAAACCGACTAGGAAATATTAATTTCTATTCGCTGTTATACCTCTCTTGCGCCCAGGTAGGCGTAATATCAGCGAAATCTCTCTCTATCTATAATCTATTAAAAGATCTTCATCTGTCTTAAGCTATTGACTTCATTTCTATCACGCATTAGTAAGATCTTTTTAAATTGGGTTAGGTAATGAGAGGAACGCGGATAGTGGAGGTGAATGCTAATGTACATTTTAAAGGAACCTCTTAAATCTGCACTTGGGTCGTAAGTCCCAGGCACTGTCCAAGCTCTTCTCTCTGCAACGCAGCACGGCACCCACACGGTAAATCCATCGATTGTTAAGGAGTTTCTTCTCTCTTTGTCAAAATTACAAAAAAAGAGTAGCTTATTTAACTGACTCGTTGCCTTTATGAGAATGGTTTATTTTTTCTTAAGATATTTAATTTATTTAAACTAGAATTTTTATGGTATTGAAGAGCACATTCAATGAAATATTTGTAACTATAAATTACAGATATTGAAGTAAAATAAATAGTCGCTCATTTGTTGTACTTGTTCAAAGAGTAGGTACTTAGAATTGTATAATAAAAGTTAATGAAATATTTGGTTTGTTGTTCAGTTAAGAAAACTTAGTATTTCTTCTTTAGCAAGAATTACTTTAATATCGTCGTCGCAACATTTCAAAGGCTATCATGATTAGAGTTGCCCGGGAATCGCAATCAAACTTGAAAATAATTTGGATTCGCTTTACTTTGAAGCAAACTTGTTAAATATTTTCTTTATTTTTATATATTTCATCGAGTTTTCGAGGAATTTACGTTATCGTGTTTTAATAATTTTAGAAATATTTAGGTAAGAATAATATAAACGTTGCTTTTATTCATTCTCTATGTCATTGTTGTGACTTTTAATGAATAAAATATATATTTGGAATTTAATAATTATAAAAACAATAGGACATCGTAAGGCGTCTGACTGTAAACGCGGTGGTTGCGTGTTAGATTCCCATTTGGGAGAATTACATTTGAATTGTTTTCATTTCTTTGCTCTGGTAAGACAACATGCAGCGTTAAGTTCCGTCACGAAGTTCCCAATCACTTCATATCTCGGCTTCGGGTAGTAAGCAAAGAATGGAGTGCATTGACATAATTGTTCTCTCTATCTACTCAGCCATGCGGGATAAAGCGTGATGTTAAAAAAAATCAATATTATGAAAAATTTACGAATATTATACTGTTATTTATTTTGTTTTGAATAAAATCTGAAATATGTATTTTTTTATTTTCACAGGCGGGCGATACTGTCCAATCCAGATGTCATCGGACACACACCAATAAGAGCATTGTTCGAAAATGATTTTTGGGGAACAAAGCTAACCGACCCTGGTTCACACGGTTCCTACAGGCCGCTTTGCGTAGCGACATATCGTCTAAACTACATGTTTAGTGGATTTAAGCCATGGAGTTATCATTTTCTCAATATCCTACTTCATTCTGTAGCAACGGCCTTGGTTGTGACGACGGCACGACGGTTATTGCCTCCTCATTGCATTAAAGTCGGAACTGCGGTCGCGGGTTTAAGTTTCGCCGCTCACCCTATACACACAGAGGCCGTGGCCGGCGTGGTCGGGAGAGCTGATCTAGCAGCGTGCAATTTTTTCCTTCTCAGTTTCTTGCTGTATAGTGAACACGTTCGGCTTCGAATAGAAAGTCAGAAAAGGCAATGTCGTCATGTTGTCAAAAGTAAAGTTTTACGTCATCAACTGACTACAAGCGACCAAAATTTTCGATTAAGTTGCCACGGTCTAGTACAACAAATTATGATGAACGTTCGACGACTCCTGAAAGCAGGCAAAGCGGGACCCTTAAGAATGTTGAATGTTTGTGAAGTACAAACTGGAGCAGTGAAACTCAATCAGTGTCAGTGCAGCGGTAGTGTTAGTGAAGATTCAGGTGAACTATTACAATGGTGTACGTTAGCAGGGACACTTCTATTTGCGACCGCAGCCACTCTTTCTAAAGAGCCCGCTATAATGGTGGTGCCCCTCTGCATATTTTTCGACTTTTTGAAGGATACTCGACAAGAAGAACCTTATTCCAAGGTAAGAAGTACTATTTTACTATCGTTGTTTAAATTGAAAGTAAGCTACATAATATATTAAATACATGAAAAAGGTAAAGTATCACAAAGTTATGAGAGATCGTATTCGGAAGAGTTCGAGATTGAAGGGTTTTTGTTCGGAGCTTTAAGAGTGGTCGGATAAAATAGATATTGCTTCATATTCTTATGTAACCCTCGTTATGTAAAATTTCGAATTCATTCTTTATATGTTTGCTTGATCTGTGTCGGTGTTGTTCTTTGAGTAGACTTCAGTCTTAGGCCACTAACTAATAATCCAATTTTGTTAATCCAATCTGTATCCCTGAACGTCTTGATTGTTTTGAAGTCGTGATCAGAAGTTTGATAAGGTGATTCAAACTTTTTCTATTCGTGTGACCGCTAAATGAGCTACTAATATAAGTGTTTAACGTCGACTTTACACAAACATACACACGTACTTCGAAAAAAAAAAGCGAATGAAACAATTGCTTTCAAAAATTGTTTTTGTAGCGCGAGTCTGAACGTTCCATTATGTGCCAACGATTCTTTTATTGTTTATTCCTATATTTTCACTTTTGATTAAATTTGTGCCCAATGTAACAAAGCGCTCTGCCCGTGTTTACTAACGCTTTTCTTTCATTATAATATTTTTTTAAATCATTTTTAAGAAAAACGTAAAATTTCATTCTTGTAACTCTCGGCAATTTTATGATCATTTATAAAGGTTTCTTACATATTACGAACCTTATAAAGAGTAAACTTCGTTATTGTATAAAAGTCTAGAATATGTGTAACAAAGCACATTAGTTTATAATACAATACGAGTATAACATTATACTAATTCTTTTAGTGCATATATATTTAGCCACTATAAAAATATAAAAAAAAAGCTTCTGTTGTTCAAACTTAATAATTTGTTACAATAACCACACTACACATTCTTTTCAAAAGTACTTCCTAGTATAGAATAATCCCCCAAAAACATCTAGTTAGCTTTAAGATAATAAAAAAAAATACTTGAATTGCACTTATTTACTAAAAATGTGTTCAATAATTTAACCTTGATTGGAAAAGAATTAAGTAATGCATTACTAAATTAAATTTGTTTAATTACACAGCAAAATTAACAAAAAAGGCAGTAAAAGAACATCGATTACTCCTAAATGTAGCTAAATGTCTCTAAAAAATAAAAAAAAAAACAATAAAATGAATACGGAAGACTTATTTCACAAGAAGCATATATATATATATATATATATATACCTATTGATCCATAAGGTAATATGTATCAATAGGTATATATATATGCTTCTTGTGAAATAAATCTTATTAAGCTAAACTCTACTGTTTTAATATATCATATTACATTATAATAACAAATAATAATGATAATAAGCTAGTAAGCTAATAAGTAGGAAAGCTTGTGGCGAGCTGACACCTTCTCTGACTATATATTCGGAAGGGTGGAAGTGCTCAAGTGCGTGCTCGTGATGGTGAAACCGGCACACACCTCTCGTCAACCTTAGCCAACCAAACTGATATTGCGCACAAGGTATTAGGCCGCTTTGTGGGACGATCTAGTCTGAGACGAGTCACTGTCCGCTAACAATTCAATTGAGACTGTTGAAAAGGCGGTCTTGTTGTCTCAATCAATACCTCGGTACTCTATGCATCCAAACTCCATTAGATAGTTTTATTTTAGTTTTACATATTTTGCAAACTTTCTATGCATTAACTGATGACCATCTCAGAGCCAATGGTAACTCAGAGATGGGTCCTGGTCAATGCATGAGATGAAAAAATATTGGTGTCTTAAAGGGTTCTCTATGTGTTGGACCTGTATTACCACGAAAGCGTTTCAAAGGACCGGATTCCTTTTAACTTTTAATGAGATACATAATAATAATCATTTTAAAGGCACCTCGTAATCCTTTTAACACGCTCCTATAAACTTCTCCTGTGTATATCTATGTATCGATCTACCTACCTACCTAACTTCACGCTTTATCCCTAGCTGGGTAGTCAGAGAGAACGGAGCGCCAAACGCTACGGTCCCTGCATACCTCTGTCACCTCTTCTTTATGTATCGATCAACGTAACAAAATCTTGCACAGGTTTTTACCCAGTTTTTGCTCAAACTTTGCTCATGTCCGACAACAATATTTAGCGGATTCCCTTTAATTCTTTTTTTAATCTAACTTGTTTATTAAACGTTTATGCGAATCGTACCGTAAGAGTAAGTAAGTTAATTAGTAATCGTAAGAATAGTCATCATTATAAAATTATAAATATGAAAGATTTAATACTTAGATGTGATGACTAACTTTAATCTGGAAGATTCAATCAGGTAAGTGAAAGTGTATAGTGTTATATCATTCTCTTTAAATTCGATCGATTATGTTATAACTGTTTTCAGTTATGAATCGTAATATGCCTAATTTATAACCAGCAAACTTGCTGGATAAAGTAATCGGTTAATAAACAAACCGGTTTATTGAATCAGAGTGGCATCGCAAATACTTAGGGCTTACTTCCCCCATTACAATTCAATTATCACTAAAACTATAACTTAAAATTATTCAAGAACAAAAAGTTATGCGTCATTTACATATAAAAAGCACTTTATATTTATAAATAGTTTCGATTTAATATGTGACCGTCTGACTCTGATACACGGAATAGTGATTGATAATTACACAGTACATAAATATTTATAGGCTTTTATTTAGATATATACTTTTAGATGTACACATTATTAAATTAATAAACTAGTTAACCTAACTACTGACTCTGCGTAACTTAGTTTAAGTACTAAAGAGATTACATATTGTTCTTTAATTTCTAAAAAAATGTATGTCATAGAACTATCTATTTAGTATTAATTACATAATATTAATAAAAATAATTTGTTGAGAACGACAATAGACAGAGATTGCGTTGTGACAAATGGTTATGTTAACAATGGTATTTTGAATTAAAAGCTATACATTATACAGACATTATAATAAAACGGTGTTTCTAATGGTCCAATAAATTTTCTGTTTATAGAGTGAAGAAATATCCTAAGGTTAGGTAGATTTTTTTATGAGAAGGTCGTGTTACGACCTCAATACTTATTTTTACTTTGCTTCGTTTCATGTACGGTTTGAGTGAGCATCTTAATGGCGAGTTTATTGCCTTGAATTTAAAGAACTCTCACTGATAGAGAGTAAATAATATATGTATATATGAAGTGAAGTATATAAATAGAGAATGTTTTTTGTTCCCCCATCACGTTAAAACTACAGAACGTATCGTAATGTAACTTTGACAACCGAATGCGAAGTAGTTTAGATATAGGCGTTCTTGACATCTATGATTTTTTATATTTTTTAAATTAACTTTTATAAATATGTCTCATATCATTCGCCAATAGGACTAGATTCTCATTTTTATATTATTCATTTGTTTCATTCGTAGGCTGTGGCTAAGCAATCTATCTATATCTATATATTAATACGTGAAGCCAAAACTCAGGACCCCTTTTTACGAAAATTACGCGGACAGAGGAGCATGAAACTCGCCACACTTATAGTTTATATAGCGAAGGAGTGCAGAATGAAAGTATCTTATTAAAATAGTACATGAAAAATATATAAAATTAATGAAATAAATGTTACACAAACTACCATCATTTGACATCCATGATTATATAAAGTTAGATATATATACGTTGTTAGGACGCGTTATTAACGCGTTAACGAGGACTCTAGTCTAAATAATTATGAGAGATGAACGGAACAGCAATAGCATATTGATATCATTTTTTAAAATGTTACAATGTTGAGGAAATCAGCTAGTATTATTATATGTATATAAAAAATAAACTAAAAAAGAATATTTTATATTATTTATTCGTGCATATTGTTATATTGTTTCTTTTTTTATGTTAGTATATTAATATTAGATACAAGTACACTCCGTCAGATTCTGTTAATAATTATAAGATGACAGCAGCAAGTCAAAGATAATACATTTTGTAAACGTCTAATTCATTTTTGCTAGTATAAACAATTTCGACAAGTCTGTATTTAATATTAATTTAAACAACTTCTTACATTATAATTATTCGTCATGAAGATAATAATTTAGTAGATGGTAGTCACCAGTTCAAATGTATTCAATATTTTTATTATTTAATGTAATCAAAATTCCATTAGTTTTGCCATACGAGTATAATTTAGAAAAGTTAAAAGTTACTCCTGACCTTACGCAGGCAGCATAATATGGAACTATCCCTATTGTAACATTTTATTGCCGCTGCCTTTGGAAGTTTATGCGATCTCATGCAATAAAGTGATAAAACAGTTAGCTCGCACAACGTTACCAACTCGCCTTAGATATATTGACGCGAACAAATAAAACAGCCATTAAAAGCGCAAACTTATCCAATGTTTTGTTTCCTCTTTTCCATATTATAACAAAACATACAAATACTTTATTATAATATAATATGGAAAAGGTTTTTATGAAAACTCGAAAAAATAGCACCAAGTTATTACGTTACTACTAGTTATGCGATACTTATGATTAAATACATTTTTAAAAATATACATATATGCAAATGTTTATATACCTACATTTTTGCAAAAATAATATTTCTTTTATTTACCATATCATACGCATTACGCATTTTAATGTTGGAAATAATTAAAACTGGTACTAACTGAAACTCATTATTATAAAGGTATATTAAACGCTTTAAATTTTCACAGACCCTTCATTTACATGATATCCTTTTCAGCTAAAATAAATGTACATTTACTTAAATGAATATCGATTTACCGTAGACTTGTCCTCGGCTCATTTGCCCTGCATAAAATTAGTATCTGGACCTTTTCGCGGATGGCAGCTAATATTTCTCCTATCTTGAGGACTAAAGCAATTTTGTGTAGCGCTTAACATTAAATTAACATTTGGGCTTTTTCAGCTCTCGCTTTCCCTTCGTTCTTTAACATCGCTGGCCCAGTATATTTCAGCGGTCGCGTAATTTGTGGCTCGTAAATGTTCTGAAATTGGTCATCCCTTTGGTTGAGGTGAATTTATGGTCTTCTCGGTCGGCCTGTCGAAAGGGGAATTAATAAGACCCCCTCTAATGGTGAAACGTACCCTTACCATCAATTTGAATGTCCCAAGATCGCTACCGACCAACGAAACGAGCATCTGGATCCGAAATATCTCACTTATAGATTTTTTTCATTTTTCCTCACCCAATAAATTGGATTCACGATATTGCCTCTTTCTGTTATCGTTAAAAAGATCTTCTCCAAATAAATTGAAATTTTAAATTGATAATACATTCGATTTATTATACGCCGTAATATATTCTATCTTACTTCGAATAGCCCGAGTTTTTTAATAATGTTTTTGTGAAAAAAAAAAACCTTTTTGTTTATAAAAAGTAAATACGAATTGATTTGTGTTTTCAATGTCCTGCGAGGTTCGAAATAGCTTTTATCTAAAGTATATTATAATAATATTGTCATATAAGAATTGAAATCCCCTTATCATTTTCGTACTCGTATAAAATATCTATTGTTTACCGTTTCTTTTCAATCTGTTTTTCTTTCAAGTCGTCTATTCACTAATAACACAATGCAATGAACATTTATTTATGATGATTATAATATTTTTTTGTAAAAGCCGTGAATATTTTTTTACTTAGTATATCTTCTTTAAAAGATAAAATAAAAAAATGTATGGTCCATGATATTTATAAAATAATAAAAATGTAATATATTTTTTCTTACATTTTTGTTATTGGACCCTTGTATTTAGTGCTTGCCACTGCTTTATACTTGCAGGAAGATAAACAAATCTAGTTGTAAATAATGGCGCTTAAACGCCTCCTTGTCTCGGGCAAAAGAATAATGGTATCTTCTATTTCGTTAGGCTGGCTATGTATAGTTGCTTCCGCTCGGATGGTTGCCAGCTGCGACGTTGTCCGGTAAAGATCTAAAGTTAAGTGTTGCTAGAAATGTCCACAATTTATGTCCCCTTCACGAGTCTTGTCATTGGAGTGCCACTCTGGACACAGGAAAGAAGTGCTCACGCTATACTGAGAAAGATAAATATTTACAATCTATTTAACGTCATCGGTGATAGAATGAAATATGGTTAGCAAAGCAAATAAAAGTCACTTCACAGACCAGACGGATCAGTTTAGGTACTGTCACGATTTGAAATATATTATTTTAACTAACTTTGTTCAATATATGTATATATACGCGTGTGTGCAGCTGTATGTATGTGTGTGTGTGTGTGTGTGTGTGTGTGTTTTGGTGGATGTGTTGTTTGGTTAGTTGATTGGGTGGTTGGGTGTGTCTGTGTTATTATTGCCAGGGTCAGCCCCAGCATCCAATTTAAAGCTTCTTTATTGTGAATAACATATAAATAATATTATATTGATAAGCTTAAATTGGCTTTATGCACAATTTTCCACTAGGTAGGACTATTAAGTTCTCCGTTTAAGCAGGTTGATTATAACAGATCACTAATAGTGTTCGGACAGCTTTTCCGTTGCAATAATGCTTTCTTCTGTTCAATAAAATGTTTTAATTAGATTTAATCTAACTAACTATAAATCTTTAACCTCTCTCTATGTAATTTAAATAGAGATAAATTTGGTACGGAACAGTTATATAAATATGATATGAAAGCTAATAATAATATGCCACTTCTATATTTTGTTCTTAGAAGATGCTCTAAATCAAAATTCTCTTCCTACTTCCATATTTTCGCACCCCACAATGTCGTTTAATGGCTATTGAGCAAATTTATCGACTTTCATGTCATATTTCCATCTTTATGTGCCTCTTAAATTGGTTTCACATTAAAGGTCAAAATGTGCACAGAATGTTTTAAACCATTCTCTTCTCCTTGAAAGTGGTTTGTATATTTTTTTGAATAAAATTTAGAGAATTGATCTAAATTTAACAGCATTTTAGTCATGTAATGAAACCTCTAATGATGCATTTCCGATTCGTGTACATTGGTGTAAATAATTCAGCATTACACAATTACACATGATAATATTTTTGTACGTATTACATTTTTATTTATACAATTAGTAATGTATTGCTATAACATTTATGAATTGAATGTGTTGATATTTTGACTGTCAGAAGGTCGGCGTAGATATTATTTATTATAGAACGGTTGAGGAGGGAATGTGAGCCCTTAAATAATGTAATAACAGCAATTACGTAGATTGCTATAAGCTAATTACTTTGACTAATTAAATATTCACATAATTACGTGAATTAACAAAAAGTGAAATAAACAAATATGAGGTATTATTTAGCTTAAACTGTAAAGGGATCTTGTTAACTTTAACCTGGCGGGTGACAACAAAGTTTTTCAAGCAAATGAAAGCTGCTTGCATGAGATCAGAGTGCCACAAAAACGCCTTAATACTTTGAAAAGTTGTTCACTCACGTATGCGGCCTATTCACAAGGCTGGGTAACTGGCGTGAGCAATCACAAAAGAGCGGAAACGAGCAGCGCAGAAACATAGCCGTTAATAAACGTCCTTCCCGATGTCGTACGCCATCGAGTTTTCAAAGAGACATTTTTGTTTCATTCAAAAATCAAGTTTCATGTCAGTTGCTTAGCAAACTTTATCTATTCTGAAAAACGTTATGTAATATTTTCACCTTAGGCTATAGAATTATATTTCAATGAAGTCATATTTTATGTACAATTGCATGACGTCGTTATTGTTCTGTTGGTTTAGTGGCAGACGATTCTGATTGCCAGGCTGCAGATTTAGGATATCATACTCTTCCGTTTCATCTCTTGTTATTTATTGGAAACTATATCGAATTTTCTTACAGCAAAGCAAAGTTAAATAACTTCGCCTTAAGAATTATAATACGCTCGACTTTGCATTAAGGGAGACATCTGTGTTCTCAACAATAACTTAGCGGTATTCCAAACAAACTCTTCAGAAGCGAGAAATGAAAAAGTCTAAAGTGAATTCACAAGCAAGGCGACATGTAAACGTTGCTCGCGCTGAACTTGTCAATACAAGAAGCCGTTTGAATTTATGGCAGTTATTGAACAGTGAACTTTACTTACACGCGATCAAGACTTATAAATTACTTTTTTTCCATTAGCGCTAATGTACATTTAAATATTCATGTATTTTGTAACAATGGAGTCCTAATGTGATTAAGAGCATTGTATTAGTTATTTTTTGTCGTTTTAGGTTTCATCTGCAAAAATAATCTTAGTGATTCTAAGAAGTCTTTGTAATTGTGTTTTAAAAAATAAAAAAATCTATTGTGCTAGCAAAAAAAAACCTATTCGAGATTAAAAAAAATCGCTTACGAAAAAAAACTTTTCGCAAATATTTCGTGCTCTAGTGTTCGAAGGTCAATAAAGATGATTATTAAAATTATTCACTGCCCGATAATCATCTATAAAAGTACTGTGGATATTGTGGTTTGATAGAAATTGACAATATAGAGTATAGTTGTGAAATTTTCTTTATTGACCTATTTGTGAAATATAATTATACATATTCAAATAAAAACCTGTTTATTAAAGAAAAATGTTTCTTTTTCTAACTGAACAAGACATTGTATATAGTATACAAGTTATACAATACATTCGTCATCAAGTGAATAGAAACATAAGTAGATATTGCTAAATCAAATATTGATATATTTATGTTTTAATTTTTATACTTTATTAGTAAAGAAGAAAAATATAAAAATAAAAACAAATACGAATTTAATAAACAGTAAAACGATGTCACATCATTAAATAAATATTAATTATGTTCTTTATAAAAAACCTAGCAGCAACTAATAAACTATTTCGGGAGCAATGTAATGGGGCGCCAACATGTTTCTTATTGATGGCTGACGTGCCCTAGTAGCGGTACAAATAAATATGGGAATTGCCGTATTCCCTTTTCTCAGTTTTTCGACGTTTTGTTCGTAAACCAATTCACGGCATAGAAGTTGATTTATCCTACCTCGTTGTTTTAGCGGTACAAGTAATTGGATGTACGCGCTTTGAGTACCATCAAATATGCACAAGTGAACCTCGTACGCCTCATCGACAAGTCTGAACAATTGTTGTGCCGAAGCCAACTACTGTGAAATAAAAAATGAAAAGGTAAGTTGAAATGTCGACAACGCTCCCGAATGTATAAAGCCAGGTTCGCATGGCTCGTATTGGTGAATATTTAATCGAAAATAAAGCCAATATTCCATTTTATTTTGAATCGATAGCGTAACTAAATTTTGAATAGGTATGAAATTGAATTAAAGCTTGGAAATTATTTTGATTTGACTAAAAATTCGTGTCCTACATAAATGGAGGCGAGGAAATTTATTATGGAATGTTTTTACAGGCGTTCGAAGTTCCTTAATCTAAAATCGATAGAAACGACGTCGAACCAAGTTGTGAATAGTACCTTAAGTCGGGAATGGAAGAAAGTCGGTCCTTTCGTTCAACACCTGTGTAACGATACGGTCGGTTGATAATGCTGGTAGTTCCAGAGCCAACATCGAATAAGATAAAACCTAACGTTTTCTCTGTAATTTATTGACCTCTCTTTTATAGTTTTAGATAAAAAAAAAACTTCTAAAATGTATTAAAGTTATGCTTTTTCTTAAGTCTATTTAAGTAATTTAATATGTAAAATAGTTCCTCTTTAATATAATTGAGTTGAGTTCAGTTCTTTAATTATAGGAATATAATTGAAATTGTGATCATATTTCAAAAAATATAAAATGTTACTGTCATTTTGATTAAAATTCATATTGGCTTCATTAAGAATCGCTGCACAGATATCAAATAAGCATTCGCTACGCCCAGATTTTGAAGCATAATAAAGACAATATTAATTTGTATTCAAGACTGAATTACGAACCTAATTTGTGATATTAAAGGTGAGTGGTGTGGTAGTGTAATCTATTTAAAGCTTAAAAGTTTCTCTACGGACGGGTTAAGTTCAACGTCGGAAACAAAGATCTTGTCATTTAGGTTCTGTCAGTCAAAGTCAAAGTCAAATTTTATAAAATACTATATTGACGTATACAATAAAAATATTGCCCAATGAAATATGTCTGCAAAACATGGTATCTAAGAGTTTTGGTAATCGTAAGTCCAATGCATCATGAGATTGAAATGATACTAGGTCACTTAATTCGTATTTATAGTCGTATTGAAACGCATGTGTTGAAAATTCCTTGGGAGAACATATTCGATAGGAAAAAGGATGTTGTGTAGCCAGGAAAAGAGTTTATATGAATCAGTATATTTTTTTATTTAAATATACTTTTTTTACATATATTAGTAACTCTATAAGTTAGTTTCGTATCCACTGAATGTCCATAAGGATAATATAAGTATACATTATGTGATATACATTGATGTCTAAAGTTAGAATTATGTAAACATACCTATGAATAGCAAACATTACCGTATAAACATACAGGAGCAAAAAAATCAAAGACTACTTTGAGAACAGAATGAGTAATGTATACGGTAAGAAAATTAATGAAGACCCATGATAAGTTAAAATTTACGTAAAAGGCTATATCACATACTATATACCAATGTAATAAAGTACGCTTTATAATGGAAAGTATAGTAGTAGTAATTAATAAAAACATAAACTTTTACAAATTTATTTAATCACCAATCACAAATCACCAAAAATATAATTAACAATATTTCTTAATAAATTCTGTATATAATAAATAACAATAGACTCTAGACTCTGCCTCTAGCAAAAGTGAGTCAAACTTGACAAGCTTATAACTCCGTGTATGTAAGTGACATTTGGAATTATTAAAAATGTGATTTCTCCTTATAAACTACAAGATATAGACCATATTACTATATTAATATATTATTACATTACTATACAATTTAAGCATGGTTAGAGACTTGATGTAAAAGCATTACAAAACAGCTAAACTATAAGAAATAAGAAAAAGTCGCCTAAAAATATTTGATCATTCAGATCAGAATTTGATGAAGAACTATAACACTCCAGTTAATCTATAATATATAAGAAAATGTCATCTTTGCAAAAGTTATTCAGTTTGATGGGCATTTTTCAAAGAGATCTTATCAATAACCGTAGTACAACTAAACTATAAGAAATAAAGATATGCTGCTTTACCAAAATTTTGTTCTGTATGGTAAGAAGATTGTGGTGAAAATCATTGGGAACTGCAGCCACTGTAGCGCAGTGGGACAGTCTGACTGTAAATGCGATAATCATGAGGTCAATCCCCACCCGGGAGAATGATTATTTTTTAAATATTTTCAATTCCCTATTTCGGTTTCAATTTCTGCTGTCTTATAGCAAGAACCATAAAGCTCACATATACCAAATTATGGGCATTAACTAGTAAGAAATAAGGATAAGTCGCCTTAACAAAACTTCCTTGTATGGTGGCTTCGCATGAATTCTTTGTGCGCGCATGGTGCTGAGCGACGCTGTTTTGTCATGAAAATTTGATTGCTACACATAAAGTTTGTTTGAAATTAATAAAAGTCAAGATACTGAAGAAAAAGGATTTGTAATATTGAAATTTAATTAAAATAAAAAATTGATTTTAAAGCGCTTTCATTAGGTCATATCATGAAACACGTCAAAACAATTAAATCGTACTATTTAGCTATCTGATGATGGAACCCGTAGGTGGGAGACGATATTAGTATAGTATAGATATAACTGTGGGCTCATTTTTCTAAATTAAGTATTTTTTATAAATTGGATTTCCTATCGTATACGCTATGTGGTGCTGATGCAGCATACAGTATATCTAGTGTTGAGGGATCTAGTTCGATAATTTATTTATTTATTGGCTACTTAGCGTCTAGCATTTTTAAAAAGTTAAATAAAGAACACAATCATTTATGCATCTTTCGCCTTTTATAACGTAGGTAGATTATATTCCACACTTAAAAAATATTTGTATGAATAAAAGTTACTTGAATTTATTATTCAATGTTTTTGAATTCGTACTATCAAAAAACAAATGACATCCTTTTTGAATACTCTGCTATCCATTGCTTTTTCCCGAAACAAAGATTTATTGTCCTTTTATATCAATATATGAATCAACCCTTTTCACTTTTCGATTCCTGACAATTTTTATTTTTATTTTCAATGTGTTCGTGAATTTTTTATGCTATGCAAAAAATCTTTGAAAGTACTCTATTAGAGGTTAAATAACAAAATGCAGAATAACAAAAACATATGAATATAAACATATACTGGTACCTTTAGTTTACTTTAATGTATAAATTAAATATATAAATTGATAATATCTAAGGACATAGGATACTTTTTATCGCGAAAAAAATGATAGAGGGGGTTGAAATAGGGGATGAAAGTTTGTGTGGAAGTTCCTTATTGTCAAACATAAAATTATGTAAGATTGTTTAACTGTTTACAACTTCACCACATAAACCACTTAACCAATTTTGACAAATAGTCTAGACCTTGGGAAAGAATATAGGATACTCCTTATCATATCGCGCGATATAACCGAATTTCACGCGGGCGAAGCCGCGGGCGGAAAGCTAGTAATAAATATTCTATTACTCGCGCACGTCACTGAAGACCTTTAATTCCCCAATATACTTACCTCCCACAAACTTATAACAGAGCACTTATATGCTTAGAAGACTAATTATTAACACATTGAGCACTGATTATAGCACAGTGCCCTTAAATATTGATTATAACCAACTGTTATTGTTAAGCTAAAGAAGAGGCTTATATAGTATTCTAGCGATCCCTCTTTTGCTTAGGTTATTTTTCATCTACCGTCAAACAATTAAGATGTTTCTAACATATGATGAGGTAATTAATAAATGTGTCTTTATTCCTCGTATTTCGAAGATATAACATTAAAGTAAAAATACGCAGATCATTTCGTAGTAGTACTCTTTGTACGTGGCTACTCGTACGTTACCTGACCCCGAAAGACCACTTCTATTTATTTGTATGAACCAATATTTGAAGCAGCTCACCCGAATGAAAGCTGAGATAGTTTTCACTGTCTAAAGATTTGTAATTATAAAAAATGTTTTATTATCTAAACAAATCATTGTTGGCAAAATAAAAAAAATATCGTAAATTAAAACGGAGCTTAGGAAAAATTAGAATGGAAAATATCATTTAATTATTTAGTTGGTAAACGAAAATTTGCGGCCACTGGTATGTATACTTCACGTGCCTATATGAATAACATGATTAATCGATTGACTCGTTGAACTGTGATTAATTGTTATGCTTAGGTATATTATTTTCAGGATTTTACATATGACCTACTTAATTAAATTTCTCCGTCAAATTGTAAAATTTAGCTTGTTATACCATTATGCTAGCGCTAATTGATTTAAACAACATTGATGTACTCGTATATGAAATTTTTCAAATACACTATTAAACTCATGATATTAATAGGTATGAATATATAAATAATAAAATTTATTTTTTGAAAAATGTTGCTTACATACATTTAACTCATTATGACTGAGTTATTTTAGGGTTTCAGAATTTATTTTACTTTCAATATGTTATTGTTAGAGTTTCTCTAACACATTTTGGATCACGAAAAAATATTTGAATAAATCGTTTTGGTAAAAACAATAGGTATGGTAACAACGAAATATTAGGTTATATTTACAGTTTTACGTATGGGGCAAAAATTAACGCACATTCTATTAATTGACAAACGACATCGCCAGTGTTATTTTGTCCTGAAATTAAATACTTTTCAATTTATTACTTTTTTATATTTTAAAATCATAAATCAAGTCCTTGTATATATATAGGGGAAGGGAGGTACACTTTATTCAATAATGGATCAATCGCTCTTTGGCCTTGCAAACATCATAGTAAATAATTATTCGATGTATTCGTGGTACATTTTATCTCTCTTCCACTCGTCTCACTGAAAAATTGCATTTAATCGTACTAATTTTGCTTGTAAATATTTCTGTCATTTGATTTTTCTCTTATTTTGCTCTTTCACTGGTTCTCTTCAAGATATTTGTCATAATATCTTAGTATTTCTGCAACGATATTAATAACATAGGTACTTTACCTATGTTATTACTATAGCTGCAGTAATATTTAAGTTATTTAAGATATTGTTACCACAATATTATTTATTGAGAGTACTTCAATTAGTACCCCAATTGAAGTACTCTCAATAAATAAGCAAAATTATATTAAACTGCAGTTCGAAGAAGAGTAAGAACCGGGGGCAACCGACAGCATAGTGTCCGGGACTACCCGCCCGCTATCATGCAATAATTTAGAACACAGCACTCGAAATGTATAAGAATTGTTATAAGTACTATTACAATCTTTAAATATATAAAACTTACTAAAACCCTGTATAGCAGACAAGTATAAAAAATTACCTATTTTACTTAATAGCCACCGATGAAATTTGACAGGAGCGATGATTTTTTTTTTGTGCGAAAATGAAACATTCTGTCACTAATTTACGCAGCGTCCGCACCGCGATGAAATTACATTTGTTTCTACTCTAGAAAAGGCATCTTTACAATAAGTCTTTGTCTAAGCAATACCTTTAGTTTTTTCAGAAATTGAGGCGTCCGGGGCTACCCGCCGTACGGGGGTAACCGCCGTTCCCCTAAATGTTATATCGACATATGGCAATACCTTTTGTACGGGGACCGTTAATACCAATAGCAAAATCCTTTTGTCTCGATTGGCGTACAATAGGTACTAGATAGTATTTGAACTACGTCGTTCTTATATATAATGCCGTCTGTGAATAAGTAGGGTAGGTAAATATTCTTTGCTTTTTATACATGATATAAAAATTGCTTCGATCGCAGTATTTATTTAGTTTTAGGAGTTTAATATTGCTATTTTTATTAATCTTACATCGACAGTATAATACATTTAAGTTACTCATCAAAAATAAAAAAAATATATAAGTGCGCGGCGTTGAGTTTCGTCACTAAGCACGCAATGCCTCAATTCGCCGGAAAGTAAGAAACGGAAATGTTAAAAGAAAACGGAGTATAAGACACACTAGGTCCCCTTGTTCTCTCTGCCTACCTTGTTATATGCGGGATACAGCGTGAAGCTAAAAAAAATAAGTAAAAAGTCACATCCACCAGATAGTGGGAGACTTATCATTTGACATTCCATTTTTGATTCACTCATGTCTCCAACATTGCGTGTTAAGTAATGTCAGCTATAATATGTAATTTCAGTGGTTAAACCGTAATTTTTTTTTTTTAATTTATTACTATTTTGACGTATAAAATATTAATGTATGAAGTGATTTGACAAATAACGTATTTGTGTAAATTTTTAAACGACTTCAAAAAAAAAGAGGAGGTATTCAGTTTATGTATGTTACCGTATAACTTTTTACTGGGTGAACCAAGTTTTATGATTGTTTTTTATGATTATTTTTTTATATGTTCTTCTTATGAGGATGAGTAATTTTTGAGTTATTCGTAATAATTATGTTTTTAGTATATTTCAAGTCAGTTGTCTTTTTTTTTAATTTAATTACGTAGATTACTATTTTATAAAATTATAAAAGTTAAAGTTAATATTACACTATATCGTTCTTTGGAACTAGGAGAACCTACAGATACTTCATTTAATTTAGTTCTTTACTAGAAGTACGTACCATGTAGCTTATAGTGTGTTAATAAAAAAAAACACATATCGCACTAAATTTTACTGTCATTAGACTAGGGAAGCAAAAAAAATACTACATTCCTTCGAATATTTATTGCATCTCTGTGTTACACAGACACAGATACCTAATCAGAATTAGTTAATTATGATAATATTTAGTTTTGTCTCCTTATATTAAGGATCATTATAATTATTCTAATATATATTTTTAAAAGTTTTTAGTATATTTTTACTTATTATTTCGGTAATGAGATAAATTTTACCCAGAGGTTGTACATGTATAGTAGTATTATAACAATCTTCTATTTCATTATATTTTATGCAAATACAAATTCTTTTAATGAGGATCCATAACATGAATCGTTATTATCATAACAACGTTGAGCTTAGAAATATATTTTGTATTTTTAATGTATCTACGTTTTCAGATTTAAAAAAATGAGTAAGTACTGTGGTTTCTTTTCAAGTACATTTAATGCTAATATTTTTTTTATATCGATACTATTTATTTCATTTTATGTCAAGGTTTTTCTATATATTACAATGATAGGATAGTAGAAGATTCTAGGTGGAGATTGATAAGTAATTGTATTGAGTTGCTAACGTGTTTATCACGTTGTATATTTTTTATTAAGTAAAACACTTTTTTAGTCCACGCCCTGCCTTTGCGCTTTCCTTTGTTTGTTTTTAGGATTTTATTCTTTGCTTTAAAAAAATATTTATATCAATGACAACTATATTGGTTATGGAGGGCTGGAATAGTTGTCTCTAGAAATCTTTTGTTAATACAATAAAAAAGTGTGCCTGTAAAATGAATATGTAAACTAAAAAAAAATTTAAGGTGTTGAAAAAGCGGTAATAGAATATAAAACTGCGATGTATATATTTTTTGTCTATCAGTTTGCCTGTTGTCCGCGCACATTTGGAACTACTGAATGTATTTAATTGAACTTTTTTGTTGTATCGCTCTTTGTTCTAGGCTGAATTTAGAAAAATAAAACACCCGATTCAGAACCATAATAAACTAGCTAAAGTGTAAGAAAGCAGGAGAAGCCACCTAAAAATATTTATTCTTCAGGGTGATGAGTATTTTCTGTTCACTTAAATATAACAATTAAACATCTGAATTATATGAAAAAATCATAACGGTCCAGCTAAATTATAACATAAGAAAATGTTGTTTTATCAAAAGTTACTTAACGTGATGTGATATTTTCCATTGTCATATGATATTTGAAGATCTGAAAAAATTTATGATGAATATAATATTCATACTATTTATAGGAAATAATAGTGAAAAAATAGTGAATAGACATCTGACTAAATACGACTATCATGAGTTCGATCCCTACTCAAGGGAAAGCTTATTTTTGAATAGTTTTTATATTTTCGCTCTCGTATAATAAAGCCTTTACTTCCACCACTTAACTTTGAATTTAGATAGATATATAGAAGCGGAGAGATTCCATATTAATTTACAATTTCATCAGGTAAGTTGTTCAATGACATTGGGTGGTAAATGGAAGTTGTACTTTCATAAAGTCCATGCTATGGGGTGGTTGTAGTTATCTAAATAAATAGAATGCAACGAAATGGACATTACTTCAGCTATATAGTTTTGTCTACAAAAATCTTTTTATATCGCTCTAGCCGTATATAACTCATGAACTAGTTCAAATATGATCATCGCTTACAAAAAGCAGTCCTATTTAAAATTGGTTCCATACCATCCTTATTGTTTAAGTCCTTCAATTAATACAAAAGTTTTACAAATTTTTTTCTTTGGTTACATATGTAACCTATATATAAAGTCAGAATTAACAACAACGTATATACACGTTATGGAACATCAGAAGGAAAAGTGTTGTAAGACCAATATTATAAGTGGTAAAACTTAAAAGTAAATTATTGATAAAAATCATTTATCAATAATTTCCATTCAAGTTTGAAATAAAAAGAATATAGAAAACACAATTACTTAAACAATACTCTTGAAGATTTCTATTCACTCTAGCGTACGAAAGTTGGCTTTACATGTCACTGTCTCTCCTATGGTAGCGCCACCTTTCCCCACCCTTCTAGGTTCGACGCCAGCAACAATGACGTCGTATTTCAGACGAAATTGCTCTAACACGGAACAGAAAACGTGGAATTGCTAAGGTCTTTTATAATGTAAGCACGTCACATTGTACACCTCAAACCACTATATCATCTGGTCTCGGGAAATAAAGATTAGGCTTATATCTTGTCTTTATCTTTTTATTACCTTTTCTTGTTTAAGATTTATTTTTACTGCGTAGTGATATTGATATACGCGTGAAAATAGCGGAGGGCGAACAGCGTTTTTATGGGTACAAAGTACAATATTAACTTGAACATATTGACGTATTAGATTTTTTCGAAAAAATGTTTTCTTAGTATTTTTCGGTCTCGCTAAGTAGAAATATTCTCAAAATCAATCTAGTTTTTTTTATTAGACAAATTTCATTTTCTTTTGATTCATTTTCACAAACTTCTAGTCCATAGCTCTTGGAGGAGACAGCGTTCGAAATTTGATTAAGTTTACCCGTAAAGAGCTTCGCTCAGTTTAAAATAGTAACTTTTACTCAACCGCGACGCAGTTGGTGGTGGAAGCCTTATGCAATAAGGTGGTCCCGAGCTTAAATTTCGAAAATTCTGATTTCCAAGATATAATTTAATAAAATTCAATCAATTCAGTCAATTTTTTCTCAAAAAATAAACATTTTTTTAAATTAAAATTGAAATTTTTATACAAGATAAAGAGAAAGGTAAGTCACCAGGACAACCCCATTTAAAAAGAAAGTGTACATTCTTACAGTGGTATAAATGTGTTAGGGAGATTTTATTCAAACTTTAAAATCATATTTAATCACAATCTTTAAAGAGTCAATGAAAATATTATTAAATTACAACGCTAGAATAATATTTTTGTTGACTCATAGAGCAAATGTGTGTAATAAATACGTAACTAAAGGAAATACAATGTCACACACTAAATGTAAGTTTGGTATCTAAAATATGAAAAATTGGCTTACTTTAATGAATTTTAATGCACAGATACTGTTAACCTCTGGCAAAAGGTAACTTGCGAATGTTTATTGGAAAAGTTGCATTTATAGGTTCTTCAACTAAAGTCGATTGAGCTCCAATAGTCTCAGCGTAAGCTACTTTCGAACTAATACCTATAAAAGTTACCCACAAATGGAACGATGACAAATAGGTAAATAAAAAATATTGTGGATTAAATATCCGATCGAGGGAGAATACAATAGATTTTTTATGAGCCACGCTGACAAATAATAGTTTCGGATATCACTTCGGAACCGTTATTTTATTAAGGCTTAGAATAATATGTAAATAGTGTAATAGATTGATTTCATTCATATTGATTAGGCTATAATTCTAAAAATATTATATGCAAGCTGTTATAAACTCAAAATTTATTTTGTTGTTGCTTTTAAAATGAAAATTGCAAAATAAATCAAATATATAACTATGTTTATTAAATACTTATGTATTATAATAAAAATATATATTTACGATAGAAATAGAAGCGTATGACTTTTACTACTCGGTTTTTTATAAGAAGGTACATACAATTTTCAAGATTTGAATAATCAATGTGTTAGTGTGTTAGATCTAAAGAGCGCTACGATTTCTTTATTTGAGCTACAAATTTATCTAATACATCTCTGCTTAACAATTTTTCACATTGTTTATTTTTATTGATATTCACTTTCATTAATAGTCGTTTCTAGCGGGATTAACATAACTCTACCATTTAATTTTATTACGTGCCGGCGCGAGCGGTCTTACTTTGAGAATGATAAGAAATAATGAGTTGAGCTCATTTGCTGATTTCATAATAAGAGCCGAGTTTTTAGAGAAACTAAATTTTATATCCTGTTAAGTAATTATTAAGGCCCGTTAAATTGATATTTAAGTTGTTTCAGATTGTGTGTTGCATTGTTTTGTTCACTAATATCAGTAGTAACTGAATATTTTTTTTTTTAATTTCTATATATTACTGTTAATAATAATATCTAGTATAAAGGCACATCGATTTTCATTCCCGATTTGTGTGTTGATGTTATTAAGTATAACTGAACGATTAATATGATATAATAAAATATAATTTTTTTCAAGATCTAGTAACACAAGATACGAAAGACTCATTTACTTATAAAAAGTATATCGTATATATGGATTTATTTGCAAGATACAATTTAAATACGCAGATCTTCTAGAAAACTCTTGGAGGGAGATCATTTTCCAATAGTAAATATTGTTAAGAGCGAGCTTCAGAAATCTTAATACTCGTACGTTTGTTGAATAGTAAATGTACAGGGTACAGGTTATGTATACAAGATTTACACAGCATTGAACGGTGAATAAATATATGATGAACATATAGCTTGTAATATCTGTTTATTTCAAAATTTCAATGTCAATATATAATTTATTCAGTTATTTTATAATGTATTATTATTGCATATTTTCGCGATTATATTTTTACAAACTGGGTAGTTTAGGATTACGATAGGAGAACGAAGGATTATCTATCTATATATTCATACAATAAAATAAGCAATTGAAATTTACTATGAATTAGTTTAATTTAGGGTATTAGGGTAAACAGTAAATCATTTGTATTCTCTAAATTTTATGAAATAACTCATAGAAAATCTATGTTATTTTTAAGAATTATTATGTTTTTAGCTTCACACTATATTTCGCACATAGTGTAGGCAAAGGGAATCTAAGAACCTAGTGTTAAGGCACTCTGTTCTCTTAGGATATCCGCTCTCCACTTACCACCAAATTGACGCATTGCGTGCTAAGTGGCGAAACTCAACGTCGCCGTTTGCGTTGTTACTAGACCGAGGAAATGAAAATACCAAATATTCATTATAATAAATACTTAATATTTTCATTTGCTAGAGTAGGAATCGAACCTACAATGTGTCATTTTTACAGTTGCACGTTTGTACCTGTGCGCTACGACTAGACTGAATACTGAGGTATTAAAGAATTATTATTGTACTTAAAGTAGCAATTTTTCAAAGAATCTACATAACATGTAATACGTCGAAGAGATAATCTTTCAAATGCATCTGAGCAGATCAGATACTGTTTTCCTTACAGGAAAAGAAGACATTTGAGATATACGGCGGTATTATTTGAAACATTACATGTTTATATTTATATATTTTTAACTGTTTTAGAATTTTAAAAAATAACGAAATCTCTATACTTTAACTTAATAACAGAGTTGATTGAAATTTTGCACTTGAAATCATTATGGAATGTGAAATGTCTTTATAATACATGTTAAGAGGTACCTGATGATAGTAAAATGTTTATATTATATCCAGTATTTTTATAAATATTCTAATTATAAAAATACTAGGATCGAAAAAAGTTTGATATTTAAATTGCAACTTATTAAAAATATTAATAAATCAATGATTAAGGGATTGGTTATTATTTAGCTGATCAAACACAAACGATTAATCTGTTTATATCACATATCGTTAATATATTGAAAACGCACTATACACAAACTATCGTTTAAAATTAATTACTTTGCTTAACATATAGCGCAAAGCTAACTAGATGACAAATTCCTTTAATTATAACAAAATAGTATGAATTATTGATTAATCTCTCAATAATTTAGATAATATCTATTATACAACTGTGAAGTAAATGTGCTTTATAATAAAGCTTCACGCTTATCAGGTTAGTCATAATGAACTTAGTGTAAACTCACTTCACCGCTTTCCGGCAGGATTCGGGACAATGCGTGTTAAGTGGCGGAACTAATCACTGCACCTTTCTTTATCTTTTTTTTATGGATAACGGATGGCAAACGAGCAGAAGGACCACCTGATGGTAAGTGGCTACCTTCGCCCATAGACATCTACAACACCGGAGGTGTTGTAAATGCGTTGCCTACCTAGACGATACACATGGAAGGGAAGGACAATGTAGTAGTTCGCTATCGAAACCACCACATTCTGGGGAAAGGATGGGGTGGGACAGAGGAAAACCTTACATGCCATCGAACCGGAAAACATCATTCATCATATTTGGCGGTTCGTCTTTGACATGATAGTGGTCGCGAGCCAGACGGAGGACGAACCTCTTACCACCAAACTACCTTATTTGCCACCAAACTGCCTTGTTTTACCAGAGCGAAAGTAAATAGTTGTAATAGAATCACTCCCCCGAATGGGAAGCGAGCCCACAACCAATTACGTTTACATTCAGACGATGCTCAGTACAGTGGCACTACGATGGTCATTTATAATTTATATTAATTTATCAAATATTTTTTTTTATTTATTTATTTATTTTTATTATAAGTAAACCTTAACCTATAACAATAGTAGTTTACATCACAAAAATATTTGCCATTAAAGGTTAGGCTAACAGAATTTGATGAATCCCTATCCTCCGTACTAGTTTTACTGTATGACGGTAGAATAGTGGATAGTTCAATTTTGTGTGTCATATTCATATGACTTTTTTATCTGAGACATTATAGTTTTTTTTTTTCTCAAGCAAATATATCGCTTTTTTTCTTTTATATTTCTTTTTTTTTAACACTTGTACAGTAAGTCTCAACAAATTTATATCCCAAACTTTGTATTTTTTCTCTAGGCCCTTATTTACATGAAAGGACTCCTGCCACTTGTTATTCTTATTTAAGTCGCAAAAATTTCCGTAGTAATTATGAATAACAGTCTTTGCGTGACAAATGCATATATAATTGAGTTTCTGCCGACTAGGTCGCCGTGAAATAATTATGCCTTAGAAGTTTCAGCCTTATTTACGAAATTGTCTGACGTTCCGACAAAATAATTTACATATTTTGTGGCAGGTTACCAGTTCGATTTATTCTGTGATTTAAATATCAATAAGTTGAGATAATGATCGTATAAGTATTATACCGACAACATTTTATGGGTATTAATTATTACAAAAATGATCTTTTTTAGCTTTATTTTACCATTTTTTGCACGGAGGGTTACAGCGGATAGTTCTCAGATCTTCCTCAATTTTTTTTGTTGCAGCTGATTTTTGATTGAGAGACTTTGATAGATAGATAGATAAATTCTTTTTTGCACACACAAAAAAGAAAATAAGTATAAAGGAACATACAAAACACTTTGCAGCATGCAAAGGCGACCTTATCTCTGTAAGTGATTTTTTACAGGTAACCTTAGACATAGGATACATTGAGGTGCAAAAAAAAAACAAACAAATAAGAAAAAAAAAAAAAGAAAAGGTATAAATATTACATAATATATGCTATGTTATATAAATATGCAAAAAGTCTTTTGAGATTTCCGAGACTTTAATTTTGAAAATATATTGTCGTAGTCCAATAAAATTATCTCGTTTACAGTCGGTCGTCCCACAGATTCATTAATATAAACATTGATAATCTTAATAGTTCAATAAGTTACTATAAATAGATATACATTAGAGTACCTAATGATTTGTTCGACTGTCGTTTTAGATGAATATACAAGACTAACTAACTGCTAATGAAAAAAAAATGTTGGATACAGATTTATGATTATAATCCGTTTAATTTGTAGTAGATATAGTAACATCAAAGGAACTTCTTATTGTTATATTCTATAGATATTTGAATTTGCATATAATTCTGAGTCTAGTAACCTTACTGTGTAAAATAAAAGGCAAAACTTTTGTTTTTAAGAAGGTAAAAAAAAAGGTTTAATGAAGAAAAAGACAGATATAGAATTTATTTCTGGCCGCATTCCTTCACGGTCCCAACGAAGGATCTATACAACATGAACTGTATCGTGCGCTATAAGTATTAACTCAGAACGCAGTGAAGGATCTACGTGAAAGCATTTACTTCGCCCTTTCTTAAATATTTTTTTAACAAATTCCCTTCGGTCACACTAAACATTTTTGTTTACATATAATAATAAAAACGAGTAAAGAACCTAATTTCGGAAGAAAAATAAAGATTTTTTCAAGATTATTAAAATAAGCGCACATGTTAACAGTTCTTAAGCACGAAACTCTTTATCGATCTTTGACACATTAACGTTGCAATAATGAAGTTACAATTGTATGGAATTTGATGAAGTGAAAACTTATTTATTCTATTATTCAAATATAGGATTAATAAGCGTATATTTTGGATTTAGGTATACCTAATCATCTATGAAAGATTTATTTTGACTAATTTCATAATTTTTGAAGCAAGTGAGACAACAAGTACGTTACGTTGAAGCCCATCGTGATCAAATACTTAAATATTTTATTTCAATAATAAAGTTTGTGTTTGTAGTTTGCGTGCACTTAAAAACGGCTGAAGAACTTACCAACTAAGTTTGCACAAATTGTGAATCTGTAGTTTACTTGAAAACTCTTTTCTTTGCAACTTTTTGTAGTTAATATTTATTTATAAAATATGGTAAGATATTTCTATATTTGGCCAAAGTTTTACGCCGTTATGGGTATGTAAAAGTTAGTTTTTTTTGTTACTTAATGATAAAAATTTGGGAGTAAACATTAATATGATTGTAATACATTTTATATATTTTATATTCTGTAAATAATAATGAAACAATATTTATAATTACTTTAGTGAAGATGTAGAATATTTATCTAACAGTTGAAACTGGTTCAACCATTTTATATACTAGATACATAAAGAGACAGATAAAAACTAAGTAATATATAATAATACTTTTTACATGAATAAATTGATGAGCGGTCTAAATATGAATACAGCTTTTCCAAAAATTCAGGCTGAAATATAAAAGTCTGAAAGTGTCAAAGCTATCAATAAAAGCTCATCGAATACTGTTAAGCTATTTTAAAAAATAACCCGTTGAACCAACCGTCTGTTTGAATAGATTTAAATTTCCAATATGTGCGTTATATGAACTTGCGGCACTATGATATTTATTTAGGGGAAGTAAGCCTAATTGGCTTCTTTTTCATACATTAGGCATGTAGGTATTTAGTTAGTAGAAAACAAAGAGAATATTATTAATACCGATTGGTTTACATATCTATTCGCAGAAGACGCAATTTATTACAACTTACGCCGAAGTGAAAGATGTTTTTCCTATTAACTTCTCTTCTCTTCTCTTTCTACAAACATATAATTTTTTTGTCAATAGATAATAATTAAAAAACTGAACTGAGCTGTATATTTTAATGCGATTAGAATTACGCAGTATCGACGCCGCCGCACCTCATTTTACAAGAGTAAAATGAGTGGAGTATTGAAGTTTAAATAATTCCTCCAAGGAATCAAACCCACAACCAATTTTACAGTCAGACGCGGCGAGGCGCTGCGCCACGGTGACATCATTTCTATCAACAAATACAATTAATTTATGAATTTTTAGACCCATTATCGTATATATTTAATGTATAGGGTTATGAGAAGAAATTCCTTATCATTCCATGGAATCATCGTACTAGGCCTATTGCCTAGCAGGGAGAGGCTGTAGCTGCGGTGAGCTATTGTTTAGTCTTTCCCGATAATCATTGACATATTTATAATATTATAAATAAGAAGATATACATTTAGACACAGAGTATTAAATTTTATCGATTGTCAAAATTAACCATTAACGCTTTACTGTGTATTAATAAATCAAATGTGTTTACCTTGTTGGGTCAGTTTATTTTAATTAATATAATTTTCTAGTTACTAGTACCAATAATTGGAAGTTTTATTTTGCTTGAATTAAGTAATTATATTGACAACAGAGTTACATTTCTAATGGTAACATCAACAAAAGCAGCGATTTCGACCATTTCTAAGTATGAAGTGTAAAAAAATGTCAGGTTATGTCATTTTTAAGTTTAAAAACAAAAAAGAAAATGACACGATGAGAATAACTTATCAAATAACTATTTATTCAATGGAAGAAGTACCTACGTGTTACCGTCAAATAAATTTGTGCCTATTTAAACTCTTTTTTTGATCTTTATGCCAAGTATGCTGATTACAGACTTAATTTTATGTTTAAAATTATTAGTGGGGCTTGGTTTAATAACTTGCCAAACATGCAATAGTAATTTGTTATAAATATTTTAGTGTATAAAGTTGTAGCGAAGTTAATTTAAGCTTTGTTTGTAGTTTTATTGTAAAAAAGGTACAAAGGATCGTAATATTTGTATTCGATTTTTAATTATACTAGTTGATTTTAATCTGTGGTAATTTAGATGTACATTATTTGAAATTATGTTAAATGATGGAATTTAACGCCGCAGCTTGTCAAAACGCATTGAGTTAACATTACTTTTTAATTATAATATTCTTCAAAAGGTATTTGACATAATGAAAATGATAACTTAAAACATTCTGTCCTGTCTCCAAGTGGTTACAATAGCGTCAATCTTTTTAATATTTTATCAATTAAAATAGGATTAACATCACCTAGCGAGTCACGATAGCGTTTTGTAAATTGCCATTTTAACTACGTGATAAAAATATTGCTCTATATATTTTGAACTCGGTATAAGCAAAAGTAACAGAAAACTAAAGGTAAAAAGGATAGGCCATTAAAGGTTGAAATAATAATATTTGTCACCGGAGTTCACGGACGAATTAAGTAGTTCCTGTGGCCTCGACCAGTGGCGGTCTGCCCGAATTCCCAAATGGGTACCCGTACAAAGGTATTAAAAAACATTTATCATAGTATGGAGGAGTTGAGTAGTCACAGTCTGATTGCATTGTATGTTATAAGCTTCGAAATCGCCTTACAGGCTATGGGAGTAGACCTTCTGAATGCTATGAACCGGAAAGTCAATTATGAGATAATCCGTTAATATGCTTAATGTGATTGTTATACAGATTATTGCAATTCGAATTCCAATTTATTATTGCCTTATGTTACAAAAACTATAGTTTTGTTATATTTACAAGAACTAATAACGGTGGATAACATTAACGTTACACACTGAATTAGAACTGCGCGGCAAATATTTAAAAATGAATAATAAGTATATTATATGTATAAACCTTTCTACAATAAGAATCGATAAATAAATTGTACCTACTACTATCTACACTATAATGAAACAGTAAATAATATGTGTGTGTACAATGAATATATTTATGAAAAATAATTTAAGATGAAATAAAACTACCTACCTAACTTCACGCTTTATCCCTAACGGGGTAGTCAAAGAGAACGGAGCTCCAAACGCTACGGTCCCTGCATACCTCTTGTCTTATGTCGTCGTAGTTATAGAATATGAGTCTATTATTTTTTATATTTTTGGCTGTCGGTTTTGTTGCTTGTACGCGACCATCTTTTAAAGTACTAGACGGATTTAAACGAAACTTTAATTGTTGTGTAGGGCAAATATAAGGTAATAAGATATGGGCAGGATTTAGAATACAATAGATTTAGAAAGGCACACTTGATCTAGAACTATTATAGAACAGCTAAACTAAGTAAAACCCAAAAAACTAAAGAAAACCCAATTTGACTAAATTTGATTACCATTTTCCGCTGGCTTAAAAAGAAATAAGATAAAAAATAAGGCACTTCTGATGAAGAACTATAACAGTCCAATTAATCTATAACATGTAAAAGGATATGTACATCGTTTTAGTCAGTATACGATATGGCAAAGATCATAAAGGTCACGCAAATCAAATCGCATCAACTAGTATTGTATATATTCTGTTACGTAGTCCATATAAATTAAAATTCCTAAATTTTAAATATAAAAACTGCCGTTGATGGCTGAATAGTGAAAGCTTTTTAAAATTTACTACCTCTGTGAAGGTGACTTGAGTGATATATTTTGACTGTTGATGCAATAGCCTCTAACTATCACAATTTAGTTAACAACTTTGTCCTTCGCTTTATAATCACACGAATAGGACGCTTAGAGAAGTTGCCAGTTTTGTCTGAGTGTAAGTAACTTTGTTCTAAAATAAGTTATGAACCTAGCTTAGTTAAACTAAAGTCTTTTACTTTAACTACTATAAACAACAAACATATTTATATACTAGCTGATTGTCGTAATTGTATTAAAAATCTTATTCATATCATTATATGTTTGCTGTATTTTTCATATCCCTCAATTATATTGCTAGTAAATATATTCAGTATACAGACACACTGTATTACTTTTTTATTATAGCTGTATGCTATAGCTATAGTCTGCGTAGATATGGCATAGTAATAGGTTCAGACAAAAAATAAATTAATAATACAAAAAAGGGGTGTGTTTTGTTTTGTATTTGCGGGCGGTATGGTATTTGCTGGATGTATTGATAACAAACAATGAATAAATATACTTTTGTAGTAATAACTAGTTAAACTTCATATATATCACGTTTTGTTTCACTATCAATTATCGAAAAAAAATATTATTTCAATTATAATATAATTGTCTATAAAAATTTTAGTATAAAGCACTAATGTTATATACGATCGCAATAATATGCAAGAGTAAATAGAGGTAAACCGTGTATTTACCGTGACAGTCAATGTCAATAGACTGTTCCCTTTATACAGTCGAGAACAAACAAAGGTAATCCTCACCGTCACGAGATATCCTCTGAGGATATTGAGTCCTAAAGAGTTGAAGTTGTGATATAATTTAAACAGCTTTACTAATTCTAGCGAATAAATTCACTTGTAACATGAGAAGGAAAATAATAAATACTAGTGTCCCCGTAGACGCGTTAACAACGCGTTGTATTTGGCAAAGTATATGTCACTTTATAGAAATATAGATGCATAGTAGCGTGTGTAACATTAATTTTGTTAATTTAATAAGCTTTTAATGCATTATTTAAAAAAAATGATAGCATTCTGCACTCCTTCTCTGTATAAACTATAAGTGAGCCAAATTTTATGCTCCTCCGTTCGCGTAATTTTCGTAAAAAGGAGACAACGATTTTGCTTCACGTATTTATATATAGATTAAATGTCATATAAAAATTAGAAAGATAAATATGTCATGTCTTTCTTATAAGTATTGAGAAACTCCAAAAGACCTCAGTATCGATTGCGTTGGTAAATAACTAGACGCGATGGTTGTGAGTTAGGTTTCTATTAGGAGAAATGTTAATACATCAAATATATTTTTTCTGTTTACCATAATTAAAGAACTCAACTGAACTGATTTTTTCTCTGGTCTGGTAGGTGGCAAAGTGCCTATAAATTGTGTATAAAAATCATTTTTTTTACCGTATGATTCGATTGATATGTATATTAAAGAAAAATATGAAATTGATATCTACAAGGACATTTTAAATAAAATTTCAGTAAATATATAAATATCTCATCGAAAAAGTACTGCTTTGAATTTCTGTATCAACCATGTCAATGACTATGTAGAACTAAGCTGTCTTTTTTTATATTTTGAATTAAATATATAAATTCAATATAAATCTATACTATAATAAAACAGATAAGTGATTTGTCTGTACATTGAATATATCAATGAACATATATTACAGTGATGGAATATGAATCTACCTATTTGTCCATCTTTTCTGTTTATCCATCTCTTCAGTGACAAATCTATTTGAAAAAGAACGATACATAACATGATATTATACGCAACGATAACTTAGAGCTCATAGAAATTTTAAAACATTATTATCTAATAATAATCTACAATTTACGGTTGATTTTATAATTTCATTTACAGCCATTATTAAATTTTGTCGCCTGTCATGGCGCAGAGGCACAAGCGTGCGACTGTAAACGCGACAGGTTGTGGGTTCGATTCCCATTCCAGGAAATGAAAATATTAAATAATAAATATTAAATAATAATAATAAATATTTTTAATTCCTGGGTCTGGTAACAAGGCAAAGCGCGGAGTTGAATTCTGCCAATTAGCACGCAATGCCTGAATCCGGCGAAAGTGAGGAACAGAATTGTTGAAAGAGAACGGATTGTCTTAACACTAGGTTCTCAGGTTACCTCTACTTGCCCTGCTATATGCAATAAAAAAAATAGTGCTTAGGTTAAGACTAATTCATAATCATAATAAAGTATCATCATCATTCTTTCATAGTGTAAAACAAAGTCGTATCGGCTGCCTGTACCTGTATTCAAAGTGACTTATGAGAAAAATTATATGTATAATAAATGTATGTTATCGAAGAATAAAACTGAATCTTGAAAGGATTTGTTATTTTGCTTACCGCAAAACATAAGTTTGTGCTTTAACGTTGCAAACGTTGGCTAAACCCTACATTGTACATCTTAAAAATGTCTACAAAAAAGTCCGGGAGAACACATGTGTATCTACCAAGGCTGGGCAATTGCAACTATTTTTATCTTTTACAAATTACAAATTATTAGTGGGTTATTTACAAAGATAGTTTAAACAATATAATATTGCTTTTTATTTAATCAAATTCATTAGATACGTTGTTTATTTAATGAAAATCAAAATTGTCTCTTATAGCAGGTTTTTCTTAGATTATCCTGCTAGAACCTTTAAACCTTATTAACTTAATTACTATAAGACCCTTTTGAATTGATTTTTTATTTTGGAGTTTGATTAATTAATTATTTTTAATAATATACACTTATAGTACTATACACTTATTTGTGTATATTTTAAACAAACTATCTTTTATTCCTGTGAATACTAAAAGCTGATTCATTAAAATATTCATTATAATTGGATTACAGTCTCAAAAGAGATTCAAAGACGTAGAAAAAAGTAACTTAGAAATAAGGAGTAGAATAAAAAATATTCTTTTATTTGTTTTGAATTCAGAAGCTTATACGTTACTGTTGTTACAGTTATACTAGAGTGTTTAAACAAATGCAAAGAATTCAACAAAGAGAAAATTTGTGCCGAAATATTTTATGCATACGTTTTTACAGAACCACTTGACTTAAATCAATTTAAATATTTAATTTTATGAATATATATTTTTACGGTATGTGGTACCTTATCACATAGAAATTATTATTTTCTTATTATTCGTCGAGAGTTGATATTTTTTCACAAAAGATGAATATTTTTTTATTTATTTTGTGCTCGTTAGGAGTTTTAAAATTAAAATTAAAATTTCATACAAACCTATATAAATTTCGTACAAAAGACGAGAATAATCTAGATTTACATTTTATAACTGTCTTTACGACAAGTAAATCTCTGAAACTCACGGCTTTAACGTCATTATACGATGGAAACTTGTTTAGTTGCTTTTCCTTTGTCGTGGTTGTTAGGAATTGTAACTTTCTTTCTATGCATAAAGTTCATTTTGATAATATAATAATAGGATGTGGACTGTGTTTCGCAACTGTACAATATCTACATGAATACCAAATATAGAACAAAGATAGGGAACAAGTATATGAAATTTTCCTTACTAATTAATTATAATTAAAACACAACAGAATTAAAGGTGTACCGGTTTTCGTATAATCCTTCTCATATGACAAACGTTCGTATTTGACAGGCTTTTAATCACAAGAGCCTATCCCGGATTTAGTGACATCTCCGCCTCATTGCATTACGTATATATACATTAGCTTCAGATTATTCCATGGAAGCGAAAATATTATTTTAGGATCACACTGTATACGTATTTAAGGAATACTGAAAATAAAATATTGTTATTTTTACGTGCTGTTCTTGGTAATTTTTTGGGTCACTTTTAGTATGATTATATTTGGTTAAGCTCTATTTTAAAAATTGTCTCTAATCACCATCTACAAAATCCTGGCTAAAACCCTTTTACCAAAATAAGCTCAACGGTGACAACCTTTTTCCCGCAAAAGGGCATAAAACACATTATATGCCTATAATACATAGGTACATTTGTATAATTTATGTCAATAAATAATGCTTAAATATTCATAGACAACGCAAAATATACTTAAAAATTTATAGAACATGACAATATAAGGAAAGACAGCGATTTTACAGGTCGAGTGTCGACAAAAATTAAAAACGGTGTTCATGTTATAGGGATTTTGTCTCATACGCTGGCGTGCGAGCATTAAACTTAATGGACCCTTTGAAACTTTATGAGTTCATAGGGGCTTCTTTACTTAATTCGCGATATTCACTAAGAGGCTTCTTCGCAAACGGGAATAAATGTAGAATTATCATTGACACAAGGAGTGCCTTTTAGAATTCGACTTGTATGATAGTGGGCATTTCAAATGTACATTTATTACTTCTTAATGCTGTTGGTTTTTCAAACGGACTGGCAAATGAGCCGGCATTTGTGAGGCGAGGATGGTAATGTCAGCCACCCAGTAAATTTTCCAGATAAGCACCCCTCTGACGTCTAGGCCGGGCTCGCTCGCTTATTTCATTAGTTGTTTGCTTTGACTTGAACTCCAATTTTGTTGAATAGACAGTGCGCTAATTTAATTATAACTTTATTAATAATAACCACTTGTCTTGATTTCTTTTAGTATTGTGGTCATCCTGACTTTATGATTACTAGTATTATAGCAAACGTTATCATATAATATAACATAACGTAGTAATAATTTAGTTAAGTGTTGCGTGTCGCATGTTAGATTGTTGATTTCGTTATATTTATTAAACTTAAAAAGTTAAATTGTATTATCTTAATATGTTACTTTAAGATTATTAAAAGATATAAATAAAATAAGAATTAAAGTTGTCACACTCTCTCTCTTTTTCTAATAAATCTAAGGTCCTTTAGAGACAGAGAGATATTTTTTTTTGTTTGTACTAAGGAATTAATTAATGAAATAGGCATAAAATAGGATTTTTTGCTTAAATGCAATTAAAATATACTGAGTACGTCGCTAAATGACATCTGGGTCTAGAATCTTCAGTTAAATAAATACCCACTAGAAGTTTTACCCTCAAATTCCTTGAAGTGAAGAATATTTTTTTACAAATAAATTTATTGATTTGCAGCAATAAAACTGTTTGAATAAAATACGGGTCAAGTGGTGACGGGCATGGAATGATTTCTGCTATGAATACACAAAACCAATTTTCATTCGATTTCCTTCCAATAATCTGATTATTCCACAGTCCTACGCAAATTGTTTAGCGAATATTTTTACGGTGAAAAAGATATTGAAAATTATAAACTTACTGTTAAGAGCTATTGTCATGTGAGTTCTATTATATTTAAATCAATTCCAATATTTGAAATTGAAATTGTATTATATCATTTTTTTTTATATTAGGTCAAATTCCCAAAATGTTAATTACTCAGAAATACAATACAGACCTAAAGTTTCTCACAATTAATTTATTACACACATTAATTTAACCGGGATTTCCTTTCACACGTACATGGCCTCACCTCGCCGTGTAAATTGCGCTGGAAATCTTACACGGCGTCGTTTGTTCTACAGAGGTTTCCCATGGGCCAGGTCGGAAAGGGGACGCGTAGTTACCTTCATAAATCTTTTCTCCGGTTTCCCGCAACTAACAAGCCAACGGGAGCTGCCACTGCCTCCTGTCGAACCCTCTGCCTCTAAATAACGATGGAAAATTTCATTCTAATTCTATATCCTTTAAAATTGATATACCTTTAAATATTGCGGCGGTTTATATTTAATAATGTAAATTGACACCCGCTTTAATCTCTTTGCACCTAAATCAATTTTATCGACTCGCCTTCATCGGAGATTAGAATTATTAGCTCTTCTGGGAACGAAGGTGCAATCGCGTAGCTTATATCGATGTGTACCACGTAACGTGATATTAACACTGAAAATGTATTTGACACTATCATTGAATCTATGTTGTACACAAAGTCTATGATGTACCCAAGTAAGGGTTATTAATAAGGGAGGCAACCTTTTGCACCGATCTTTTATGTAAATTTTAAATGTGTCTTTTATTATTTGCAATAAAGAGTATATTTATTAATGCCAATGTATCAAATATGTTTTTTTTTTTATATTAGCAGTTGTATTTTATTAAATATGTATTTAATAAAATAAAACTGCTCCAGTACACAAAGAAGAAGCTGCCAAAAATATCAGATTTCTAGGGCCAGCGAGTAATGAAAGAAGTATATATCGAATATATATTCTGATAAGTAATTTCATGGTGGTATTCGTTGAAGAAAATATTAGAGATCTCTAAATTGTTGCTATATTAAATTAACTATAAAAAATATTTGAATTTTTACAACATTGTTGTGCAATTTCCATTTCATAATAAGTTGCGGTAAAATTTGACAGATATTAACGAATTCTTTCCGAGTGGTGATCAATCAAAGTTGGCGAAGTTTTTGCATTAAGCCTTAATATTTAAAAATATAAGCTACTATATCATGCGATTTGTTTTTATATATAAAATAAATTACTGAACGCTATTGTTTGTTTTTATTACGGTGGAGTTGCTAATCCTACTTTATATTCCATTAAAATATTATCAACACGTATGTTACGTTCATACGTACGTATCATAATACCAAAATGTATTACAATATAGTAGAATATATTATACACATTAAAGGAAATGACACTTCGATATCTCTTCATACATTTTATTATTTACTCGCTAATGTTATTCATTGTTTATTTATATTTGAATATAACTTTTATTTATTTTCTATTAAAAAGTGACTTTTCACACAGTACGAGAGGTTATTATACCCAATTTTTACTTCTAATGTTAATTTCTATTTACAAAAAGTTCAATTTTTAGATGGTAGACAAATATTTAACATACAATTCAATGAATTAAATTAATTAAAATAAAATAAAAATAAATAAAATAAAGTTTATTAGGAACAAATACGGTAACAGAAGATACTTTGACAACTGCTAAAATTGGAAACTGCAGCGCAGCGTCAACGCCCACTTATTAGAGTTCACATTTTTGCTCCAAAATAATTGAACTGATTGAATTTTGAATAATTGAACGTTGTTTGTTAATATTAACCGTTAAACAACGTTTAATTTAATATATCTCGTTGTTGTTTGGTAATGTTCTAACATTCTTATGCAAGCCACACGCAAGCCGAATCCATTATAATCAGTTTACACACAAACGAACAGGGTAATTATTCAAAACGCTTTCTTTGTATAAAAGCAATTTGTAGCTAAAGACATTTTTATTACCTTTTTGATGAAAGTCGAAACAGTAGATAGGCAAGGTTATTGAGGTTAGCCGGCTTCCTTGGAAAACTGATCGAGATATTATTCATTCACTTCAAACTCGATGTTCGCAGCTATTGCTATAAAATGGAGCAGTATCTTTGAAATATAATAGTGTATCAAATCCTATTCCAGATAAGTTCTGTGTTTCTCTTTTTAAATTTAAATTTCCGAGGGCTTACAATAATTCAAAAAATAATTTATACGTACTTAAATTGAGTACGTATATAGATACGTATGTACGTTTTTATTGTTTTGCCTTGATTTTAATTTTCTTTGTAGGTTTTATGCCAGGTTAGCAAACTAAGAGAATAAGTAATGGATTTACTTTATGAAATAAAAATATATTGTTAATTCAATAATATTATAATAGTGATATTGTTCCGGTTTAAGATTTCCTTTCATAAAAATTGGGAATTAATTGCTGCCAAATACTCTTGGATGAAAATAATGTTTTAGCTAACATTAAAAAATAATAAATCTGTATGTAATAACAGATTTTATTAATATCAACAACGTCTATTGTAAAAAACATAAGGTGTATAAATATTAAATTATCATTTTGTTTGTTTCAGTATCGGTGGAGAAGCATATGCGCGCTGAGCACCGGTGGCTTTGTCCTGCTTTACTGGAGACTAAGACTTGCGGGTGCACCCTCTCCGTTCGCTTCCGCTGACAATCCTACTTCCAGAGATCCTTCTCTCCTAACAAGATTTTATACCTTTACCTACCTCCCGGTTTTTAATTTTTTCCTACTAATCTATCCTTTCCAACTAAGCTTTGACTGGTCCATGGATTCCATTCCTAGAATAACTACAATATTTGATATGAGGAATTTGTACTCTTTAGTTTTCTATGCAGTAATATCAAAAGTAACATGGAAAGCTTTAACATACGAGTTAATGAAACAGCAGGAAAAAAGAGAAAAATATTTCAAGAAAAATAATAAAATTAAACATAAATGGAATTATAATTGTAAATTCTATAATAGAAGACAAGACTGCAGCGAAAGGAAAAGTATTATATCTCATAAAGAGAACGCGTCATCCAAAAGAACCATGTGCCCTTGCAATGGATGTAAGCACACGCTTACCGAGGAGCATACGAACATGTGCCGCGCTATTAACAATAATAACACCATGATGCATCATTCCACTTGCGTTTGCCCGGTGGCCCACAACAAAGCAAAAGCACAAAGTACGCAGAAGTACGTGTACAGAAGTCCTCAGGTCGCGATGATATTATTCACGGCGTTTATGGTCCTACCGTTCGTGCCAGCCAGTAATATTCTCTTTTACGTCGGCTTCGTAGTAGCGGAGCGGGTATTGTATTTACCCAGCGTAGGCTTTTGCTTCTTACTCGGCCTGGGCGCGGGCACACTGACGAAAAATTGGCGCCGTTATGAAATGCGCAGTCGTATATTCATGCTGGTTCTACTGACTACTTTATTGGCTATGAGTGCGGCAACTTTGCGAAGAAATTTAGATTGGCGTGACGAAGAAAGCCTATTCAAAAGTGCATTACACGTCAATCCACCTAAAGGTAGGTCAATCGTTTTGATGAAACCTAGTTTCACTGTTTTATTTATTTTTAGGTATATTGGGTTACTGTACTGTGATAATATTTGATTTTAATTTCGCTATGCACAAATCATTAGGTTAGTATTTATGACGTTTATATTTAAATGATTTATAATGTAATCATTTATGCGTTGTTTCTCTCAAAAAAACTTCAATAAGTATAGTAAGTTCTCTACAGAAATAATTAATACAGGATATGATATTATTATATAGTGGATCGATACAAAATATTAATTATATCAAAGCTCTTTAGTGTTATTTAAGAAGCATGTGTACTAAATGGTTTTTCAATTTGCTAAAGTTAGCTTTATGTTGATATAAATTTATAAATCTAATATACAAAGATATTTTTATAAATATATAAATTTCTATAATTGAATAATAAAATAAGTTTTGAATTAATTTGTAATATAAATAGATATGGACACCTCCGCGTTTACGTTCGTAAATAAATCTTTAGACTTGGTAATAAAATATATTTGAAATGGATAAGATAAAAAAATAGAACATTAAGATTTATTAAAATACATAAACATTTATAGTCATGTACAATTACCGTGATCTAGAAGCAAATAAATTAAAGCCAAATTGTAGGTACATACTATAAAAGTAAATATATGTAAACATATTTATTATATATCAAATTGTTAAAATATTTGAAATACACTTTTAAATTCATCGTCACACATATTTAAAAATAAATATATTTTATAAACAATTCAACATAACTTGTAGTCAAACTCACTTTGAGAAGTTCATGCTATATTTCAAAGTTCGGTGTAGCGGAAACCATTCTGTACCTTACTCAGAAGTTTTGGGTATTCTCTCGTCATTCAAAACTAAGTCACAATTAATTTATTTAAGAGACAGCTACAAAGCTCCTGTCCATGGAGTGTTAGTTCTTCAAAGTTGTAAAAGAGGCTGTCACAGGCCACCTACTGAGTATTACTTGAGAGCTTGTAATATATTCACTGCCTTTTCCGTACTCCGACTCTTGACCTTTCTAGGACGCCATTAAACATGCAAGTACTGCCCCAGGGGAACACCCGGCCTTGTGTTCGCATCTAAACTTTCATCCAAAGAGAAAAGTTTGGCCCGATGGTTCTCATTTGAACTCATTCCATTCATAAAATGTTGCCCTTAGCCCTCGTATTGAATTACCTGTGTATTGAAATTGTTTCATATGAAAATTGAATAGGAATGGGTGCTTCCTTTGGCAGAATATACGATTTTGATTAGCCCTTAGAAATTTTTCTACCTTATTTTTGTTGTTTTTTTTATATAAGGTACAAATATTCTTCTGCATTGCAATTTTTCACTTGTATTTTTTTCGACTATGAATGTAATTAGTGATATTGTATTATAAAAATATAAAGATTTTAGATGGTAAAAAAATAATTTAAATCAAAATCAAGGAAATCTATCAATCATGAACCATTGCACCAAAGCTGAAGAGTTTTCATCTTATATTACCCTTTAAATAATTGTTTATGCTACTGCTACCAAATTAAATTTTTAAATAGCTTAAGAATATTGTATCCAGCGTTGTCATGTTTATTTTATTAATAGATAAATTATATAGTTATATAATTTTAATATTGCCGTTAAATAGAAAGGAAAGGAAAGTATAATAACAATGTCGATAATTTTAATCAAAAAAGTTGAAATCAATATTAAAAGTAAGAAATATGAAAAAGGCGAATTCCAAATAAGAAAGATAACAAAATCTACTATCTTGGACAGAAAAACAATATTTCAAATAAATTATGACACTTTATCCGAAGGGTGTTCGATGTAAAACTATCCAACTTGGTTTTTGGGTTGAAAAAGTTTTTCTCTGAACTGATTGTACTCTTCTTAGTTTAATATCAATTGGGTGGACACACTTCAGCAAGAACTTCGGAAAATTACTTTTTATTTTAGGAGTCAATTTCTTCAAAGAAAAAAATCAAAAATTTCTTCTGTTTTAATATGCCTTAAGTAATTAGATAATATATTAGAAATAAAATTTTAACAATGAACAAATCAGTTTTTTTGCATTTGTTCTTTAGGTAGCACGGCCTATTTTGGACATAGAAATTACGTGATTATAACTGCAATGATTCAATTCAATTTATAATTTTTTAACGTTTATTTAAAGTCGTGCTTTAAGCAATGTATCAAAGTGAAGATCATAGTCTTCTCTACGTCGTTGGGTAAGTTGCACAAATTTGAAAGACTGAAATGCGACTATTTCGACTTTGAATATTGCTCATAATAATTTATTTAAAAACATTAAAACTCTGGCAAAGGATCTCCTTTTATAAATTCACTTTTGTATATTACAATATGTTCATAAAAACTCTTGACATTTTTTGTAAAACCAATTTCTTCAAATTCACACTTAAGTGACTGCCATTACGCTACCGTCATTTTTTCTTGGCAGACTCGCAATTTTCCATTATTTTATTCACTTACCAACGCTAGCGACCTGTTAAAACCTCACTGAAGTAACAACGCTCTTAAAGATTTCCTTTTATTATATAAGTTCTAATTATTCAGCTGGTATTCAAATAGTTCTTAAGAAGATATCTTTATTTATATAATTTGAATTTCTCATTCCTATATATATATATATATTCCTATATTGTAGTCGCAAGCATACTATTTAATGTTTGTGTGTTGATTGCTTAGACGATTAACATTTATTGTAAAATTTAGGTAGTCAAATTATTATTACAGTGAAGGTACAAAATTTTAATGAAATTATATTTAAAAAAAAAAGAAGAGATATTATTAATTAAATAGCCCCCTTCACTTTTGTAAATATTTTTATTTATATTGTATGTTTAGTTAGGATAAATTACTTGTCCTCATATTTGGACAAAACACATATATTGCTACGTTACTATAAAGATATATACAGATAAATAGTAGTTTAAAGTGAAAGTTCACAATTTCCTCCTAAGCTTATAAGCAAAATATGCTTGATTTAAAAACAGTACCAGCATTTATTGGATTTTCCATATGCGGGATGCTAAGTGAGTCGCCCGCTTCCATTTCCGTTGTATCGTATTCACTTGAGTTTTCTTCTATGCATATAATATTAATATTGACAGAGCATATACTGTTACATTAATGAAATAGCAAGCGATTGCTTGTATAATTTATATACGACAGTCTTAGATATAATTTACTTATATATTATTATTTTAATAATAAATCACGCTCAAAGGATTACCCAAATAACATAGGTGACTTTGTATATAGTGCACCTATGTCTATGTTTTGTTATTTTTCTAAACATATAACATAAAACGCATAAATAAATATATAGCAACTAATACTTATTAGTTGAAAAACACACTTTAGGAACGATTTTCGCTAGACTCTATGCGAATTTAACACATTTAGTATCTCTAATAAGACATTTATATGTACCTATTTTTCATTGAAAATTTAATTCAATAAAAAGTAAAAGAATACTATAGGATTTATTAATGACGACGTGCGTATAACACAATTCCCATCGGTAAACCTTTTGTAATTTATAATAAATACAAAAATACATTAAATATTAATAAACCTCGTAAACTAACAAGCCTACTACAAAAAATTGTACATAGGTAACATATAAATCTAGGATAAAACTTAAATTCAGTCTCTTTTAATCCATTTTGTATGAGCTAGATAGTTCTTTTACCATCCTTTAAAATCTGCCCCAATCCAATTTGTCTCCTCGTAGGTATATCCGAAACAAGCCAATCACTGGCGGCTCTATTACGAAACACTAAAACAGAACTGGCGATCTAATCAGCTAAGCTACGAGCTTTATCGGATACACCTTTTGCAGTGATAACCGATCTATTGAACAAGTAACTCGTAGATTAGTGCCGCATCGAACACGGATTTGTAATTGAAATCCTGAGTTTGAATTCATTTAGAACTGAATGCGCAACTTGATATGATAAAGTTAATTTTAAAGTGAGCAAAGTGGTAATTCATGTTTTATATGTATATAGAATTACCTAGTTCTCTCTATCTAACTATTGGATAAGTTCGTATTCATGTATTTATTGAATCGAGTTTAATTTTAAATCGCTTTTTCTTATTTTTTTATATCTTAACGAAGAACTCTTGATAATTTATTATTTTATCTAATCTTGCGCTAGTTTTGAATAAAAATATACGTCTATTATGAGCTCGTAGTGTAAACGTTAATACTTTTGTTTATGAAGTCTATAAAAACATCTCACCATAAGTACGTAGATTGTAAGAAATTGTAAATATTTGTACTAGACGTTGCTAATACAGCTTAATGGCTTAGTAGACTTAAAAGATATAAATTTATCGTAGCGCTATAAATACCTAAATGTTTATATCTTTATGCAATCTTGTCTAACTTATCTATCCGTCCTATAATAAAGCAATAAAAGAGGCGTGTCTGCACAATGAATATATTACCGAAAACATAATTTAAAGTGATGAAAAGAAAGACATGGAGTATAAATCTATGATTTTTAATTTTTTAATCAGTCTGTTTGTATGTTTATATGCGTATATCTCTGGAAATACTATATATAATAATATAGCTATTAGGACTGTGTAGGACTTAGGTATATTCGAAAAGTGAAACACCTGATATAGAACTGTAATAGAATAACTATCCTATAAAAACATAGAAAAAGCGTCATTTCGTATTCCGCATACTCCGTGGACATATGAAAATTAAGAAATAGATCTGGAACAACTAAGGATGAATTATAGTAGTTAAGTAAAACTAGAACATATAAGCAAAAGTTATATAGAGTTATGGACATCTTCCATTGTTTTACGGCAACTGGAGATTTGGAAAATCTGATGAAGAACTGTAATAGATTGGTTATTCTATAAGAAATAAGTAAATGGCGCATTGGCAATAGTTGTTTAGTACAATGGTCAATTTTTGATGATAAATTAAAATAATTATAAATTCGCACAAAAATAATTATAAGACGCAGTGAGACATTTTTTTTATTTTCTTAAAAATGAGACATAGCCTGACTATAACTGCGATGATCATGGGTTCAATTCTCACCCGGGAGAATGATAAAGTGCGGTCTCAAATTCTGCTAATCATCTCTGATTGCAGATGAAAAGCAGAGAGCAGAGAAAATCCAATCTAATTTTCTGTTTCTTCGGCTAGTAAATGATATAAAATACTACGGCATATATCGTAACTTCCACGTGAGCGAAGTTGCGGACATCTATTAGTAATTAATAAAGTAATAAGGAACCAATTTATCTTTTTTTAAAGAAATGACTTAGTAGTTGGTAGAAATGTAGAAGTATGGTTTCTTTTGACTTTTATACATAATTTTTGCCGCAATATCCAATAAATTTCCATTAAAAAAATTATAGACTATAGTTTAAAATAAAGAAAATAAATCCTATATCTTGATAAATCCTATTTTTTTATTGTTTTGCTAAAGACCGCCGCCGATGTTTCATAAAAGCAAACCGTGTTGTATGTTTTTAAAGTTTCAAAAACATTTGAATATTCCTAAAATATGAAAGCGTTTTGGTGAAAATCGTCTATAGTGAAGCTATTTATACAATTTTTAGCCTATAACTTTGTTTTGACAACAAGTGTAGGTGGTCAAAAAATTATATTTGTATTCACAATTTCTGAATTCGTATTTTTGTTTTATGATGGCCCATTTTGTATGATATATTTTTTTTATCACACACAATATAATACAATTTAATTATGTTTGTAATTTAAAGTAAGTAACTTTTAAGTACAATCACACCAGCAATTCAAAATTTAGTAATAAATTCATTTTTTATGTAGTGAAAAATAATTCACTAGCAAAGTTTTATAGATTTTTTTCAAATATCATATAATAATATAATAAACGGTACATAAATATTAATTATTATTATTTATAAGGTATTAAAACAAATATTTTGATATTTACATCTACAAGTGAATACCTTATATTAAAGTAACAATATAGGTAGATGTAGATTTAAATTTATTAATGTACATACTGCTCTGGCCTGAGTTTATTAGTCAGTCAAACGCTATGTTCGATTAAGGCAAATCCAGCGTTTGCCAATAAAGCGTCTCCGTCCATGTCACCTATTGAAACATAAAGACCATTGACATCCTTACGCTAGATTAAACATACGACCGGTTGTATTTAATACGATTAATGTATTCACGTGTACCATTTTCGTAAGTGATTTTCTTAATCCTTATCACTACCCCAGGTCATAAATAGTATTCGGTATACAAAACTCAAAATTTTTCAAAATTAATGGGCGTAGAAAGTTAAAATTTAGTTATAGGTTCTTTGAAACTTCTTTTTCCACTTTCTGCCGAAATTGAGGCATTGCGTGCTGAGTGGCGGATCTGAACGCCGCACTTTGCTTCGTTTTCAGAGTAAGGAAACGAAAACACTAAATATTATATATTTTTTTTCAATTCCTGGAGTGGGAATCGGACACTCTACCTGTCGAATTTACAGTCACACGCTTGTTAATAAAACGGAGTGTCTAGTAGAAAAACTTCTTTTTAAAAATTTCTACGGTAATAGAAAAATACACGATTTTTACTTTTCATAGGCCGCACAAACGTAGTTGCGAGCTAAACCCCGAATCTACTTTTTACTACAAACATGTTAAATATTTACGCAGCTAAAATCCGCTTTTTTATAACAAATATTCGCAATAATAGGCTAATAGGCAATGTACTGCTATTTAGAATAGGATTTATTCTATACACAACGGCAACTGTAAAATTATTCTTTTAATTTTACAAGACAAATGAAGAAGAAAGTTATATTAAGCTTCTCCTTGTCTATGCAAAACATTAAAAATCCATTTATATGGAAACATATGATGATAACAGATAGTGTTATCTGTTGTTCCAAAATTATTGTTATTATTTAAGTATTATTGCGACAGATTTCATTAACGAATTCAGATTTCAGTTAGTCTTTTATGTTTAATTACTAAAGTTGGTAGGTATTCTAGCTAAAGCAAAAATCAGATAAAATAAATGCCTGCATATTTTCGTGACCTTCACATACCTATATCATCAATTTAGAAGCCCAAATGACTTAGGAGGAGGTACGTTGTTCATTTAAAAAGCTAACTAGGAAAAGGTAGCACGTTTATTACAAATGTAAACATATATTTCATTATATACTCATTAATAATGATAAATACATCAACCCGTTTTACGTTATCATGAACACCGTCGGTTAAATTTTAGCTCCAAGCTATGTTACTAGCGTTCATTGTACCTACATATTATGAATTTTCATTGGATTTCATGCTAACAGCCAATTGCCACGTGCTATCTGTTTCACTTATACAGCGATATTGAATACATTTACAAACATCTTCATCGTACCGACTAAACTATATTGTTTAAAGATTCATAATATGAAATGGTTTATTTTTACGTAAATTTGATTTTTATAATAAGGGAAAGTCTTTCTGTTAAAACTTTTGCGTTGATTAGTATAACCAGATCAGGAAAAATCTGTATTGTGTGTGACCCACTGGATTTTGTACATTAAAACATCGATCTTCTTGGAATATGTCTTAAATACGCTGTAAATACGAAATAATTGCCACTAAATTTACTAAAATAAATACATTACTGAAATCGAATTGCAAATTTTATAAAGAAACATTTAAAAAGTATATTCACGTGGTCGCTTTGATTAATAGAAATTAGAATAAGTACAATAATATAAAATATTGTAATAGTCATCTATAGATGCAAAGAACACAAGCATGTACCTCTTATATTAACCTCACATATTCATCTAACGTATTGTTTATATGTAACCGGTCCATGATGACTTTAGAATTCAGTTGAAGCTGAATGAAAAATGTTTGTTTTAATACAAATTGATGACCTATCATTAAGCCATGTCACTTACAGAGATAAAAATATGTGTGATAATTCACGTTATAAATTACACGTCTGAAAATTTCATTGAAATTTTTTCGGCAGTTTTTGTATGATTGATAGCAAATTATTAAATTTTTACATCCTTATTATAATACGATTCAATATACATATAGTATTACAGAAATAAGTTATTATTTCGATGTAGGTTTAAACGAAACATAATTATAATTGTAGATGCTCCCTATGCACAGTTTGTCAGTTTATTAACCTCCTGTGTTTTGGTTCGCTTCATATTAACGTTGATTAGTGAGCGCGTCTCGGTCGACTGCTTAATAGGCCCCATGATGTTTCTATTTAATACTTTAAATATGTTAATTTTAAAATTTTATTAAATAAATTCTATTGCTGCACACTATGTCATGTATTAAATTAACTACAGTATTCGAGTATTAAATAACAAAATACTGTATGTTCACTGTATACGAAGTTATATGAAGTTTTAGAATGAGATATTACGAACTATTAACCTAACCTGTTTAGGGGAGGTTTAAATTTGAACTTCTATAACCGGAATATGAGATAACTTAAAGATGTTAATAATTATTAGTGCCCCTGTTGACGCGTTTACCATGCGTTGCCTAGCAACGTATATGTCACTTTATATAAAGATGGATGTCAAACCATGGTAGTGTGTGTAACATTTATTTTATTGGTTTTCTATATTTTTTATGTATTATTTTATAAAGATACTATCATTCTGCACTACTTCACTCTATAGTTTAAATAATCTATAAGTGTGCCAAGTTTCATGCCTCTCCTTCCGCGTAATTTTCGTAAAAAGGGGTCCAAATAGATATATACATTATACACTACAATATTTTTCTTATAAACATGTATATGTATTATTTTCTAATAATTTACGTTTTTTCGTAGCATACGGCAATCTGGGCAGTGTATTAACAACGCAAGGACGACTTACTGAAGCGGAAGTAGCATTCGAAAAGGCGCTCACATATCGTCCCAATATGGCAGACGTTCACTACAATCTGTAAGTACATTATAATAAATAACATAACATTTATTATGTGAAAATACGAGAAAGCCGACGTGTGCTTTTCGCGTGTATTTATATTCATCGCATAAATTTCGATTTCACGCTACGTATCCGCGAGTTATGGGCATAGCGCGTTATGAAAATTGGCGGAAAACACGTCCCATTACCAAAACAATAAAAATTATGTGATACCTTTTTTCGAATAACCAAATATCAAAAATTAAATTGCCGGATTAATATAGTTTTGCAATAATCATTAATGTCATTTTGATTTAATGCAATGATATTATCGTCAGTCAACTATCAAATAAATAAAGTTACCTATAATGGCATAACATTTATGGTGGAAACATCAACACAAGATTAGTAGCTCTTCAACAATGTTTAAAGTGTATGCCGTCTCCTAATAAGCATTCATACACATATCACTGAAAGAAATTATCCCTAAGAATGATTATTAGTAAAATAGCACAAATATTTTTGAAAACATATTTAGAAAAAGCAAAAATAATTGAACACAGCTTTCCAAATATGCTTTAGGGTAGCGAAAATTTATAAAAATCTTCCTATAGAGATGCTAACAACAAAAATAAGTTGTATCAAGCGTTTAAGAATTTCGACTTAGCTCGATAATAATGAATGGCTAAAGTAGCTAGGATGCTTGAATGATGTCCAAGAGGCGCCAGGTCCGACGCTGAAATTGTTATATATGTTTTTAAATATTTTTCCTTCTTTAGTGTTTGAATACAATATATACATATATACAATCACATTAAGTTAAATAAAAATATTTAATTTATATCAAAAGTTACTTGGAAATAAAAGAGAACATAGACCCAGTTATAGGATGAATAAATTCGTTTCGTTTCTCAATTTAGTTCACCGTCGTACCCTGCAATAGGTCCTTTGATTTCATATAAGTTATATATTATAATAGTGTATACAAACTTCGTTTATAGCTACACAATCAATAGGCAGACAACGCCAGCTGTCCCATTAATTCACGAGGCTTCGAGTTCTTGAATTAATCGGGTACGCTCCTCTGCCACCTAAGCGTTGGGTTTCCGTGCAGTTTCACAAATTAACGTCAAGCCATACGATCACACAATGTAATTACTGGAAACGACAGCGTACGACTAAAGTTTTTCCGCAATAATTTGTGCTCTCTTTTATACTGCTTCACAGTTATTTCATTAAAAATGCATAAAGTAAAACAAACTTGTTGTTCTTGTTTTTAAAATGGAAGTTTAAACTTCAACCTGCCTTGGTTATATAGTATAATTGTTTGTGAGGGCACAAGACGACGATATAGCCATATGTATGTATATCTCATTATATTTCATACATACATAGCTTCACGCTGTATCCCGTATATAGCAGAGTAGGCAGATGGAACCTAGTGTTAAGACACTCTGTTCCCCACCTTCCGCCAACCCTCAACGGAATTCAACGCCGCGCTTTGCCTTGTTACCAAACCCAGGAAATGAAAAAATTCATTTCTTGGAGTGGGAATCGAACCCATAACCTGTAGCATTTACAGTCGCACGCTTGTGCCTCTGCGCCACGACAGGTATTGAATAGACGTTATATTTCATTTTGTTGGTTTATTTGTAATGTACATTATTTAGTTTTGAAAATGTTTGATAAATTCTAAAATCAGTATTCGTTCTCTTTTGATTTAGATTTCCTATAGTAAATGCGATATTTTTAACGTGCTAGCACAGAATCCGATGGCAGTAAGATAGGTAGATAGATAAACATACATACAAGATACAATATATTTTACAAAGAACCATAAATAATAAAATAATCACATATAAAAAAATACTTCTTCGTACAGAGGTAGTATGCAAAGGCGGACTTATCACTATAAAATCTCTTCCAGATAACCTTTGACAAACAAAGACTCAACAGTAGGGTATATATTATATGCCTATAGGACATATTGGTAGTTAGCATAAAATAAGTAAGTTTAAACAAGACCAAGCGTGGCGTTGAGTTACGCCACTCAGCACGCAACACATCAATTCAGCGGAAAGTGGGGAACAGAGTGTCTTAACACTAGGTTCCCTCTGCCTACGCTGCTATATGCGAGATATAGCGTAAAGCTAAAAAAAAGAAAAGAAAAGTAAGTTTAAATTTTACTTAAGGTTATCTTCATATATAAAAATGAATGTTTGTCTGTATGTCCTTTATAGAATCATGAATTATGCATTTGGTCATGTTGCTATGCATGAGCCCACGAAGGTTACTGAGTAGGTACGACAAATTTTCGACAGACGTTTTTTCGGAATTAACAAAATTAATGAAATTACTCAAAATGATTTGAATATTTGTATACTCGTATAATGTCTTTCCTTTAAATTTATTTTTGGTGGCGTAGCAACGCACGCCAGCTACAGCTATTTGTTTAAACGTTACGTTTTGCCACTTATTAAACAATGTATTCGTTTAGGTGACATGAGGTGAACGGGGTAACTAATTCTTCGTAAGAAATATGAGATTAAACAATAAATCTTAACACTTATACATATGAAATTCTAACCTGAATCGAATTATTAATATTACAGGTCATTCTCAACTTCTAATCTCATTATATTTCAACTTCTTAAACTTTTTAATATCAAGTTACTGAATCCATGAATTTTATATAATGTTTATAATGAGGTACCAAGTAGCGATGTTGGAACGCCCGGTATGATGCTAGATGTAAATATGCAGTGGCATTATGATGAATAGGGTCAACCGGCTTATCAAGTTGCTAACTCAGCGAATTCATTAACTTTACAGTTGACTATGAGTCCTTGTATATGTATTAAATGTATTATAGTAACACAAATTATATTTTGATATCAAAAAAATTATAAGCACTAATTTTTACACACTGTTATAATTACATTGAAGCCATCTTCGTATGCCATGTAACATAAATAAGAGAAAAATGTCGAACAGAATATATAACTAAGTATTCTAAGTACAATCAACAAGACTAGTCAAGGTAAAGTCGTATTACACTGTCGTTTATAAAAAATAATAAAATATAGGCTATCTTGGCGAAGTGGGAAATGACCTAACTTTAAACTTTTTTTTATTTCTTTCTATTTTCCCGCTCTCTTACTAGAGGGAGGAAATTAAAATACTAAATATTATTTAATATTTACATTTCCTGGAGTGGGAAATGATCCCGCAACCTGTCGCAACGTTTACAGTCGCATACATACATTGCGCCACAACGGGCCTCTAAACACATGATAACTTATTTTTATATATAATTTGCACTACACAAAATATATAATAGATAATAGTGTTTTGTTTCCTCCCATATAAATAACAACAAGGTATATGTAAAGAAAATTGTTGAATGTGACCTTATTTCCATATTTTATGATCAGCTTTGTGTCATTTTAAATGAAACATTTATAATGTTGTCGGCAGATTACATACAACCTACAAAGCCGTTTTCACGTTTAAATTGACACAGGAATATATTAGTAGAATTTTAATTAACGAGCCTTGAGCCTTGAGCTTGCCCTTTGTTTAAATATGTTTTTGTAATTATGGTTACATATATATTTTGTTACGAATAATATTTCGATAACAAACGTTGAAAATGTTAGAAAATATCAAATAATTTTCTTTTATAAAATATATCAACATATATGTTCTATGTACCTAAATATTATCTCTTGCTAAGCAGATAACGTACACAAAGCTTTATTTTATTAACAAAATGTTACATATTTTTAATTAAATTTAGTATCTCGTATTAATATATTAGTGTAAGTGTAAAAGCAAAATATAAATTTTACTTCGGAAATTCGAGATTCTTGAATTACCTAGTTCGAAAACATTATGATTGAGAATTACTCATGTATTTTGCACTTAGTACTACCTATATGATAATAATTTTAATAAGATATCGACTCATTGAAATATTTATATTTAAAAGTGGTCTAGACGACGTGCGGCTTTACAAACCGCCATATGTACCAAGCAACATTTCTAAATAGACATCTTCGATTACGTCCAACGATTGCAGGAAAAGCTAACAAAATTTATTCTATTAAACCAATACGTCGTAAGTAAGATTAGATCTTTTATATTTGTACTATAATATCATTATAGCGCAAGTATAAAAGATGTAATATTTCGTTAAGTATGATAGGGTCGTGCAAATACAATTTGTGCTCATAATTTTTGTAAAGAATTTCAGCGTATACATTATAATAAGTATTATAGTTCACAGCTAGTTTATGAAGAAACTTCACGCTTTCACTCTGCCTATCCCGCATATAGCGGGGTAGGCAGAGGGAACAAGAGAACCTAGTATTAAGACACTCCATTCTCTTTCAACATTTCCGTTCCCCACTTTCCGCCGAACGGAACTCAACGCCGCGCTTTGCCTTGTTACCAAACCCAAGAAATGAAGAAAACAAATTTTTACATTTACAGTCGCTTGTGCCTCTGCGCCACGCAGAAATATGTAAAAATATATATATTTTACAAATATTTAATACTTTTATTATACTTTATCTCCATACTACGTGCTTCATTACTGATTACATATTCTTCACACACTCTCTCTATATATTTCTCGATATATTCATTACAGACAGCGCTGTAATTTACCTTTGTACTTCCAAAAAATAAAATGGCAGTTGATTTTATTCCTTAATAAAAAATATTAAATATGTGCCAGTTACATTTTCACGTAAGAGACGTGACATACGTGTCTCGTGTTTGCTTCTGGATTTACGACAGCAAATCCTAATGGGAGGTATTAAACGTGAAATGTTTATTTATTTTGTTTTCATATATGTATGTGATCTCTAAACCCTAATAACATTGTTATAAAGTAAAATTATGTTTATCATCCATTAGGTTTATATTATCCTTTTATTAGGATAAAATTATTTATGTATTTTATGTGTAGAATAAGAAATCTGTCTATAATAAAATAATGAAAATACATAACTATAATGTACATACTCTAATTCGCTAAACACATTTTTTAAAATATTGACGTAAACTTAATTTACCGAAACGTGCGAACTTTACTTACTAATACTAAAGACTTTACTTACTAAAACTTTACAAATTTTATTATTTACTTTATTATTTTATTTATAATATGTTTTATGCTAACAAAATTACAAGAAATTATAAACAAAGGTTGAACTAATCGTCGTTTTTATCGATCATTACTTGCTTGCTTGCCCGCCACGCAATGCCTCAATTTGGTGGAAAGTGGGGAACGGAAATGTTAAAAGAGAACGGAGTGTTTTAACACTGGGTTCTCTGGTTGCCTCTGCCTACTCTGCTAAGTGATACAGCGTTAAGCTAAAAAAAATACTTGTTTTATAAATGATACTACTTACTTATTTTTACTATGTGATTATTTCACTGTTATAATAAGACCCCTTAAGACTATACTTCGGTATTAAATCCCAGGTTGGTGTTGTCAGTATCTCCGTCTGCATCGCGATGAGTCCTGCCCCCTAAAATAAATCTATGGAATTATAAGGAGTTTCTAATAGATATGCCACAAGTATTCAGCTACTATTCGGTATTCGACCGAATACTTTGCAGCATCCGGCCAAATACTGAATACCATAATTGTTTCTGATGACTTAACAAAACAATAGAGTACAAATACAAATTTTTGTTGGTATTACTAGACTCTCTTTTTATATACCACCGCTCTTTTTTTACAACTTCGAAGTAAGATATTTTTCTTTTAAGAGTTCAAAATGCCCTTAAACTTCATAAACATACCCGTTTTATGCAGATGAAGAAAAGTGGCAAACAAAAAGTCATTTTCATCAAATTTGCCGCCGAACATTTGTTGATTCAGCTATATCACAGAAGAATATTCGTGGCATATTTTGTAAAAAACTAAAACTTTTAAGCTCAAACGGAAGCATCATTAAGTTCTCCATATTTGAATCGTTTGTAGACATAGCGCATTGCCAAAACCCTTTTTTTTTTTTTTTTTTTTTTTTTTCCCGTAGGGAAACCCAGTTGCGGGTAACCGCACGCTGGGAAGTGCAATGCGGTTTATGTGAGACTCATGATTAACATCCTACTCACTAAAACTCCACGGTAGTCCATCAATCTGCATCTTCCGAGGCCATGGGTACATTGTCATACTCTACCACAACCTCGAAGCAGATGCTCATATCGTTGAGCTCTTTACTGATTTTGCATTCTCTATTATGACAACGAGCCCCAATAAACACGTCGTCTCTTCTCGAGGACCATAACCTATATGACGGCAGCCTCCCCGTGTCTGCCGTCTACAGGTTCTATCTAAGGGGGCTGCAAATTAGCGTTATCGCGTCGTCTGCGCCCGACTCTCCTAAAACGGATAGAATCAGATGAAGCCTTTTGCTCCCTGATCCTTTCTGCTGCTTCCTTACGTGACATCACATGTTCACAAAAAGCGACGATCTCATTCCACGACTCTTCATCCTGAACTATTGCTTTCACTACAGCTGGTAGTGAGATGTCATCGCCAAGCGTCTGTGTCAGTCGACTTCTCGGTTGATCCCACATGGGACATACTTGTAGTGTGTGCAAAGCTGTATCTTCAGACGCACCACACTCGTGACATTGCGTTGTTTGCTCTTTTCGCGCGATGTTGCACAAATACCTTCCAAAACAACCATGTCCTGAGACGATTTGCACTAAATGGAACGTCAGATTTTTAGTGTGATTTTTCAACCATTGTCTCAAAATTGGCCTGATTGCCTGAATCGTTTGGATTCCTGCGTTTGGAGTCGCTAAGCGATCTTCCCATGCTCTTATAAGATGTTCCCAAGCAACTTTTCGCCATTCATTTTCATTTGTTACTAAATGAATACTTATCCTGCGATTTTCCAACCTTTGATAATATACTGCGGCTAGAACTCTTGCCTCTAAGTCCCAAGGCGGGGAACCTGCAAGCACACACGCCGCTTCGTACGAGATAGTCCGGTAACCTCGAATAACTCTCACAGCCATAACACGTTGTGGTCGACGTAATTGTGCTCTATTTTTTATATTAAGAGCATTATACCACACAGGAGCTCCATAAAGAGCCATTGAACGCACTATTCCTACGTAGAGGCGGCGGCATTCAACATTTGGTCCACCTATATTTGGTAGCAAACGGCCTAATGCACTGGTAGTGGCAACAATCTTTGGTGCTAGCTGTCGGAAGTGCTCGACAAAAGTCCATTATTGCCAAAACCCTACATTATACTTTGTCTAATCACAATATAATTAAGCCGTATCTGGCACACGTACCTTAATAGGAGGAATCTTAAATATATTGTACCTAGACTATAGAATTACTTTAGACAAAGCTTTCTGTAAAAGTATATTTTATACAAATAATCTATAATAAATTTGCAGTATAATGTTTAACATAAAATGTAATTATACATAGAAAAGAGCAAACAAAAGCTATTGTTTTCCAAGCTGCACTTGTATAATTCTGTAATATTGAGCTAATTTATCAAGAATCTTTGACTAGCTAATTTACGGTAACCCTATAGAGGATAATTACATGGTATGTACGCTGGCTGCTATATTGAACGTAAACATCAGAGCATATTATTAATATTCCGTCCAAATATCTACATTTACACTCCACTGCTTTTGCCGTAGGCATTGAGGGCTTTAAAGCCAAAACAGTATACGATAAATATTATAAAAGCGAAGTAGGCTACTTTTTTAATATTCTCTTTTCGTTACCGTGTGATCTTTCATTGCTGTTTATAGGTTGTGTATGTTTAACTGAATATACATATATTATTTATTCATAAAAAAAAAGAAAAACGTACTTGTATAAACATACTGTAAAGAACAAAACATTTTCGATGTTATGATAATTTCTAAATGATATCTTTATTCCATACTAGCTTTCCGCCCGCGGCCTCGCCCGCGTGGAATTCGGTTATATCGCGCGACATGGTAAGGAGTAGCCTATAGTCTGTGCCAAGGTCTAGACTATTCGTCATGTCTTACATGGTTTTATGTTTGATAATAAGGAACTTCCATACAAACTTTCAACCTCTATTTCAACTCCTTGTACCATTTTTTCGTGATAAAAAGTATTCTATGTCCTTTCCCAAGTTCAGTTCTATCTTCATACCAAATTTCATCAAAATCAGTTCAGTGGTTTAGGCGTGAAAGCGTAACAGACAGACAGACAGAGTTACTTTCGCATTTATAATATTAGTAAGGATGCACTGCAATGTCGTACGAAATAACTTATCGCAGACATAGAATCTATAATAGGAGCTGATACATGTGCCCGTTTCCTCACTTGGATACACGTATTGTATATTCGCTTAGAAATTTTATTTTTGTTTGACATGCATAATATGTAGTGCAGAAATTAACATTCCTAAATTATTAAAAACTTATCACGGAACGGTAGCACACGTAAAAATGAACTAAAGACGTACTTTAAATCAATTTTAAATATAATATTTATATAAAAAAAAGAATCAAAAATATTTTATGTTTGGATATAAATAAATATTGTACGTATTGTAAAGAAACCTAAAGTTGCAACGATTTGAACAGGAAACTTAGAGTATAGTTACGTATAAGTTATAAATGTGTCTCAAGACATGACGTATGCACAAATATCGTTGTTATAGCTGCAACAGAATCCATTATTCCATTACACGAACTCCCATGCAAATAAGTAAAGAAGATTAAGCGGTGATTTTATACAAAGATTAGATTATTCCAATTCTAGCAGTAAGAAATCACTTGAGCACGTACGTGTCGCTGGATTTATGCACGAAGGCCGGAATCACACTGTTAGCGTACAGACCGAAATAAAATGTGCCAGTGTCTTGTTGACTAAAGTGGTTACATAACAGACTAACCAAATTAGTCGTCTCTTTGTATATACAGTGTTTTAGCTTCATAAGATTTACTTTGAAATACTAGAGGATTATACATATAAAATATGCTATATTTAATTATCATTTCTATTGCGATAATAAAACTTAAAACCACGAAATAAACTTTTTATCGATTGATGTATATCATGAATCTCATGTAATACAAAAGAAAGAGTAACAAAAGTATATATTTATTTATGAATAAACAAATTGGTTATTTTTATATATAAATTTAATTTTGCAGTTTCACAACTTTCCCAGGGTAGGCACATTGTCAGGGTAGGCAGAACCTAGTGTTAAGGCACTCTGTACTTTTTTGACCAAATTCGAGACACGGCGTGTTGAGTGGCGGAATCCAATGCCACGCTTGGTTTTACCAAAATAATGTTCATTAATTGTAATTAAAGCTTTTAAATCAAAAGTCACGATGCTCTGAAATCTTGCTTTGAATATAAGAAATATATAACTTCACGTATGAAATTAGTAGATGCAACTGAAACTTTTTCAGGATTGTCGTTTCGGGTTTTTCGTGGATTATCTTATAGAACTTTTTATGAACGGGCTGTGTTGTGTGTACTCCGGTTTGTAGAATTTTGTTTGTTTATTATATTTACTAAATATACTAAATATGTATGAATAGTACATGGATATACTTAATAAATATTTGTATTTTTCATGTGATTCTTAAATTTTGTTGACCAAAAGAGAACTTGTTAACATATCATTCGGTTTCGAATCGCCGTTTAAACATAATTTAGTAAATTATGTTAAATATTTTACTTATAATTTAGTAAATCCTAAAGATGCAACAGTGCACCTTTTTTGGCATTTTTTTGGGTAAACAAACATCTTTAGCCAAGAAACGACAAAAGACTGTCATCGTAGAAACATTATATTAATACGCGAAGGAAAAGCTTTGTACCCTCTTTCATGAAAATTGTGCGGGCGGAAAAGTACGAAGTGGTACTGTTAATGGAGAAAGAGTGCAAAAAGCCGATATTATTTATAATAATATAACAGATATGTATTAAATTAATAAAATAAATATTACACAGCACCATTGATTTGACATACACTTTTATGTAAGATGTCTGCCGCTAAGGCAACGCGGAAACAGAGTATCAAGTGTTGGAAGGAAACTTTTAGTCAATGCTGTATTCTTAAACTAGCATATTTTATTTGGGGATGTTTTTTATAAAAATCAAAATATTATTCATTTCACAAGCACTTTCGATCGTCAATTAATATAAAGATGTCAGTCATGATGATTGTCTATCCTATTGGAATCTACCATCGGCTAGAAGGGCAGTACTGCTGAGAATAGCCGGCGAGAAGCTAAACAGTTGCTCGTTTCAAATATAATTTTACAATATATTGACAATTATGATCCTACCGAGTCAACCAATATCAGTTAATCTCATACGTTAACATCTGTATAGTATTCTTGGACGGAATAATATACTGTTCTCAATAATGTTTTTAATTTTAAGTTAAATTGTTCAAGTGGCATGTCTGTAATTATTTGTGGAATTTTATTAAACATACGTATATTTTGCGACATAATTTTTTTTTAAAGTCAGCGAAGTTGGGAGTAATCAGCTTATTTCTCCTTTTTGTATTGATACCGTGTTGTTTGTTCTTTGTTCTGCTGTGTATTGTTCTGTACAAACAATATAATTGTAATATACTACATATTTGTATTATGTATGTTTTGGAATTATTATGTAAAGTGAACTGTAATAGTGCGACAGTGTTTTTGTTTTCCAATTACACAAGGGACAAAATACCAAATGCGTTGTGCTTCTGCCACTTCCGGCATAAAATATTACCGAGCCAGCTATCTAATTTGCATTATTGGCTTCGTGTATTTATAATAACATGCGCTTGTAGAGTAGTCACGTTATGTTAACTCAATTAAATATTTGTATATAATGTCCTAATTATTTTTATAGAACCATTGTACATAATTTTATATCGAAAATTATTCATACGCTACGAGTTATTTTAGGAAAAATAATAGAAACATTTTTTCGTAAGTCACTGCGTCGAATTATTAAGGAGACATTGATTCTTCGACAGAACTATTTGAATAATAAGCCTTATTTTTGATGAGTTATACGAATATTCCACCTAATATTTGACTTTCGGCTTCACAGCTTCTCCTACCATATGTAGGACACATTCGTAGATGGAACTTATTGTCAAGACACACCGTTCAGATTTCAGAATATTGCGTGTTGGGTGGCGGAGCTCATCGCCGCGCTTTGTCTTACCATGGCGGAGAATTGTAAATAATTTAAATATGATCATTCTCCAAAGTGGATATCGATCCCACAATCGATTACGTTTACAGACAGGCATTATCCTAACGCAGAACGATGACGCTTATTCGTTACACAAATTATTACAGCACTACGGCAATATTATTATTTTTTATTTTTTTTAACTTCACGCTGTATCCCGCATATAGCAGGGTAGGCAGAGGGAACTTGAGAACCTAGTGTTAAGACACTCCGTTCTCTTACAACAATTCTGTTCCCCACTTTCCGCCGAATTGAGGCATTGCGTGCTGAGTGGCGGAACTCAACGCCAACGGAAAGAAAAGACTAACGTTTTCTGGAGTGGGAATCGAACCCACAACCTGTCGCGTTTACAGTCGCGCGCTTGTTCCTCTGCGCTACGACAGGCGTTAGGCAATATTATAATACTCCCAATTAGGTATATGTATATCTTATTAATTAAACAGGTGTAATAAAGTGTTCAACAAATAAATAATAATTTAATCAATGAAAATTACGATTACATTAGTATGTAAATGAGTATTCGATACATCACAAAGATACGTTTCCTATCAGATATACGAGTACATACATATATATTCATAGCTAAATCCATTATTGAGATTACAGGCGGAGATGATAATAGAATTTTATCTCAATATAAACGTGCTAAATATTTTATATTGAATTAAGATTAATAAATAAAAATATTAGGTAATGCAATAATTAAGTTTATTTAAGATTTTTTTTCAACAAAACAATTATACTTAGTTATAGTAGACTTTCATAATGCGCTTATATCATCTAAATCGAGTAGGTACTCATTGGTAAATTCCATTACTGGCTGTGCAAATCCAGATTCACTTGACACCGTTTCCATTACGAGGAAATGGAAGCATGTACGTATAATATACCAAACTGGGTATGCGAGCTTACGCGTTGCTTGGTATACCTATGTGTGTATGTAAGCGAGGCGAGAGTAGTCGGGACATCGCTAGCGTGTCCCAGTCGCGATAAAGCGTAGATTAAACTCATGTTTGCTCACACACACATATTTAACATTCTCGCCAGCTAGACTCGCGACAACACTGCGAGGTATTTTGCATATCGCTTGTTTGCGAAACAATTTGGTTTGAACGTATTTGCTTGCTTCAGAGGTTGATATCGTTGTTTAAGTATTTCGACGTATTGTTTACTGTTACAAAAATGTGATTCTTGCTTGTGTGGAATTTTATGATCATACAATTACTTACAATTTACTGTATCATATGGATATGTAATTTTAAATTTCGTTAAATGGAAACGTCGTATATTGTTTACATATTCATATTGCAGATACTTATATGGAATTATTTCAAATCGTAAATAATTTTAGTGATATTTATCTAAGAATAAAAGTTATATAATAAGTTTCAATAGTTTTTGAAGGTACGTTAATACGTAAAAAAAATCTACGTTGATATTTATATCATATCCAATTTCGCTTGAGAAGTCACAGTCTGAACTGAAGTTTACTAACCTAAGCTTATTTGAAATTTAAATTGTAGAACCTGTAAGCTAAATCTGAATTCGATTTGGACGAACCAGATTCGTCCTCACTATGACTACGGATGTTCAATAATGCTGCCGAACTTGTCGAAGTTTCTAACTGTCTTGCAGATTTAAATAGAAACAATAAGTGAATGGAAGAAAAGTACTTCAGGCGTTGTACTTAAAGTGTAATAAAAAGAACTTTTGTTCAAAAAAAATCTCTAATAGAACCTTGATATAATTTAAGCATATTCTTAATAATGAAAATTATATACTAACTAGCTTTCCGCCCGCGGCTTCGCCCGCGTAGAATTCGGTTATATCGCGTGACATGGTAAAGAGTAGTCTATTGTCTTTCCCAAGGTCTAGTAGACTTTTATCAAAATTTGTGAAATGATTTAGGTGTGAAAGTTGTAAACAGTTGAACAATCTTACATGATTTTACGTTTGACAATAAGGAACTTCCATACAAACTTTCATCCCCTATTTCAACCCTTTCTACTATTTTTTTCGCGATAAAAAGTATCCTACGTTCTTTTCCAAGTTCAGTTCTATATTCATACCGAATTTCAACAACATCGGTTCAGTGGTTAAGACGTTAAAGCGTAACAGACAGACAGACAGACAGAGTTACTTTCGCATTTATAATATTAGAAAGGATTGTTAGTGTTTGCGTACAGGATAACCGAGTAATCAGTCTGACACTTCATCGGCATAGCTTTGTAGGGTTATTATTAATATTAAATAACATAATCCTAATAATTACGAATAAATATGCACTATACATAGCACGACAACCTAGCATATATCTGGTTAAGTATTTCTAAATATTAACAAATTATTGTAATATGTATCATTAATAGGCATTTAAGATAATAGTATATATTTATATTACAATCCATTTTAATTAATTCAAAGTAAACAGACGAAGTCCTGAAAGCAAACCAAACGTCAACACGAACCTCCCTAAATGAAGTTTAATTTGTTCAACTATCTGACGTAAAGTTATAACGAGAAATGTTACAAATTAGTGTTGTTCTAATGTGTTGGTTATAATTTAACAGGTAAACATAAGTTAAATTTAGTATTTGTCACCTCGTGAATAAGGGAATGTCGCTATTGCGTGACTTAGTGACTGGCGCCCAGCGGAAGCATCCGAGCTCTTTCGTGGGCTTTGCTGCATAAATTACTTTCCATTCATCCACACCGCGTTTGTGTTCACGTTCTTCATCAAACAAATAATTTGTCAGCGCCATAAATATTAATGCATCGTTAACATTAAGGAATTGTTACTGTTTCAGTAATGAAGGCGATTGCTATGCGTCATTATGTAGCTTTGCGGTAATTTTAGACTAAGATCCAAACGCCGCAAGATAGTAACGGTTGTTAAATTAAAGCAGTTATTATGATAATAACTTGTGAATAGTTTTTGCAACTGTTTTTCAGAATATCTTTATTTATAAGGTTTTAAATGTTTCTTATTGCGATCTACTCGTAACATGCAACATAGAAGTACTGTGTTAAATACAATAGCCACTGTTGTCATTTAATTGGTTGTTTCTAATATTACAGAATAATTTCATTTATATCTTGAACTTACGTAGACTTTACTTTTTCATCATCCATTGCGATTGTGAGTGTTTAAACCAGATATATCTAAGTATTTGTTTGTATAAAAAACCTTTGGATTCAAACACAATAATAAAGTTGAAACAGGCACATCCCAATTGAGAAACGAGACTTTCTTTACTCATTCTTTCTATGGAAGAATCTACTTACAAAATGTTTTTTTGTTATAACTTGGCTAAGTGTTCGAAGTGCAAAATAATGGTAAAATTTAATTGTGAGTTTTCATTTGCGAATTTATTATTCGTACAGAATAGAAATATACTTATAAAAAATTACCAAATTTCATTAGCTAAAATTTCTTTACTTCTATAATGCAAAAAACTTTCCTTTTAAACAACTTTTTGCGTCGCTCGTAATTTAAAAGCGTAGTCAGTCAGTGGAGTCTTAGCAAAGACTAATGGATAGCACATTGTGACCTGTTATTAAAGTAATAGCTTTAATCATAAAATGCATGAACACGAAAAACCCTTTAAGCTTTATTTAATTTCAAATACTATCTTTGTTTATTAATCTACCGATGCTATCTTTAACACGGACTTCCATATTATAATGATAGCTCGTAAATGTAAGTACGATGTGAAAACATGTCAAATCGCTTTAACACTCATACTCGTATATTGATTATAGACTACCGTGCGACTTTGTATGCCATTTCTATTAAATTATTAGTGTAACGAGAATACACATATGCTTTTTGTTGTAGTGAATGAATACGGAGAATTTGTGGCACTATTCGCGGCACTATTTTTTTAAATCACAGTTATTAATTTTGACTAAGTTAGATTCCGTTAAAAAATATACTAGGAGAGTAGAAGCTTATTAAATCTTGCGTACTCCCCAAAATATTATTTTTTATTAGTTTCTCAGTATCCTATGAACGGGTGAGAGATTGTTCTTTTCTTACTCACTTTTCACCCAGTCCAAGGAAAAACTTACATTATAATTACTCTACCGAGTTAAATTTGAATCTGAAACTATCAACCACAGTCAGATGTGTGAAAAGTGTGTTATCCTACTCTTCAATATTAAAAAATCGTTAATACAATATCTTTAGGATTGTAAGCAATTTTTAATCCCAGCTAGTATAGCATATATGAACCTATTTGCTCACTGTCGACCATTATACAACGTAACACGAGATACGTCACTTTAATTAGAGAGGAATTAGTAACAAATTATTGCTGACGTCAGTGAGGTACAATAGTCGGGGAGGGACCGTTCTCATTAGTGCACGCTGAGCCCACGTTGCCGACCTCGTACACTTGCATTATTCATGTGAACATATTGCACCGCCGCATCCATGTATTATTAAACTGCTTTTTATTTGTTTGCACAAATGACAAGCGGAGTCTTTTTTTTATTGTTCAAATTAGGTTCTTGGTATTTTTTGCGGTAATTTCCTTCCTGTTTATTTTTGTACTGTTATAAAAATAGCTACTTAAAGTGATTAATTTATTTATGTTGTTAAGAATAGCTGTAGGTATAATCTGTTCTATAATATTTCTGACTTCAATCTTGTTATCAGCAGTGGGATAATAATATGCGATGTACAGTATAAATTACGCTTAGCTTTTTAAAAACCAAAAAATGTATTGAAATTATTATGTAATGGAATAAAGTTAGATTATTTTCATTATAAGTATGACCTTACAATTTAAATCAAATTACCATTTAACACAAAAAATTTATCAAGCTGTCGCGTTCGCGTTCCTTGTAATGTGTTTTGTATCTTAGCATGAGTTTTGTAATCTATGTAGACCGATTAGTTTTATATTTCTGACACGTGTTAAAACATTACTTTATAAAGAGATCAAATGAAGGTATTTACCTGGTAATTCTTTTAAATCTCTTATTTACTTACTTACATATGCAAGGTACTACTGAGATAGTAGCGTATATGAATACTTATTATTTTGTACGCAGCGCAATAACATTTATAAGTACAAATAATAAAGAAATATATAAAAAAATAACGTTATGTTTCAGGTCGAACGACATTTGCTTTAGTTTAGTAATTCATTTGTATGACTTTTATAGGGTAATTAATTTTCCCTTTGGGGTATGTTTTATCTGACACCAATACACGTACGTACATAACGTACACTACTAATGAATTCTGCATAAATACCGAAAGTGTAGCAATTAATTTACACGCCGGATATTTGCCGAAAGGAAATTGTTCACTATTAAATTACCCCCAGAATTGCGGATCAAAGATATTTATAAGCAATATGATGGGAAGGGTGGAACTACGCAACTATTATAATGTTTCCACTTAAGTGTATTATCGAGAGCTTTGTGCCCAACTTTAGCCACATTTCGATGGATTAATTAATGTCATTTCTTTTATGGACCCTTTTACTTATAGCTTTGAATATCTTTTCTACTCTTTGTTACTCTTATATTTTACGTAAATTGTGTTAGATCTTATACAACTTACGTTTTTTTAGTAATAAATAAAAAAAAAATATTTAGAAGTAAATAGGTTTTAGGCTTTTTTCAGTCAAGACAACTCTGTATTCCACTTTCTATATTTGTTCCTGTTCCACTACGCCACGATGGCTTCAAATAATAATTATCCTATATTTACTTCGTCCTTTATAAAATTTAAATCAATATGTTTGAATTCAATCAGCAATCCATGTACTCATATACATATAGTCAAGACCCAATTTACACGAGTCGTTGTTGCAGGGGAATTTTACATCAAAACCAAAGGCGTTACAGAGAAGCTATCAAAAGTTTCGAGAGAGCAATTTATTTTCGACCGTCGATGGCTTGTAAGTATATTATATTTTTTTAGATAAAAGCTGGATATTATAATTTGATGTTTGATGAGATATCAATAAAAAATATATATTGATATTTTATTGATGTATTTATACTATTGAAAGTATAATTTATAGTGGCGTACGTCAATCTTGGGACGTCGTTAATGGCGGATGGGCGGTTAGCTGAGGCAGCGAGTGCGTTGCGTGCGGGCGCTCGTGCGGACGGCGTCCGTGTACGGGACAGACGCGAACACGACGCAGCCCGCGTATCTGCATTAGTACAGCTGGCATCTCTACATTCCCAGAGAGGACACTGGCACAAAGCTCTTTCAGCTTATAAGGACGCCCTGCAAATACTACCCGATACAAATGCACCAATTGTCGGGTGGACGCGACACGTATGTACCAATGAAATTCCGATCTGGCTCGCGGCCAGAAAATTTTCCACTCACTTTATTCAACTAAAGTTTACCATAAAACTTAACGTTCCTTAAACAATCTGCTACAGTTTAATTAAAGATTTTCAAATAACATTGTCTCAGAATTTATGTAAACGTTTTTTATCGTTTTTATTTAGAACGTACTGTCGATGGCGAGCGAAATATATATGCAACTACAACAATGGCCTCAAGCTGAACATAGCATTTTGTCAGCATTGGCTTTATCTCCAAATCATGTAGGGACGCATGTCACTCTGGCCCAAATACTTGCTAGAAATGTAAGTTTATCTATTTGATATTATTTATGATCCTACACCCTAATACTGTTGTCTATAAAATTAATTTTTTCGAACAGTCGAGCAGAAGTGTGGAGGCAGAGTCATGGTTTAAAAAAGCAATTACCTTAGCTCCTGATGACCCGTTAGTACGAGACCAGTTTGGTAAGAGTCTTGATTATTAGCTTTTTTATGTGTTCTAGAATTGAATGCTTGAAATAACGTAATGAAATATATTTTATTTTACACGAAGAAAATGGCTCCAATTTATAAAAATGCGAAAATAATAAAAGTCTTAAATATTTGTATTATGGTAATAGTAGGTATTAAGGGAATTCATTTAAAATGATATTTTTTTTTATTCTTAACATTAATTTAAATAAATACATCATAATATATATAATACGTTAGGAATGTTCCTGAGATCACAGCGACGATTACGTGAATCTGCTGAACAGTTAGTAGTAGCTGCTCAGCTATCGCCCACCGACAGTGTGCGTGCTGCTTCAGCGGCGCGTGCTTTGAGAGACGCACGTCGTTGTCGTTCAGCTGAGCGCTGGTACGCTCGGGCTGTGGAATTAAGTCCTGATGTAAGTAGCAGAATAATATCAATATATATAAAAGTCCTATAAAACCTAGCAAAAAGTTTTACAATAGGATAAAAATATTTATGAAAAAAGCAGTATAATACATAATATTAATTTCGCCGCGACTTCGCTCGCATGGTGAGTCGATAAAACGGTAAGGATTAGTATGCACACTATTATTAACAGTTTTACTTGTCGTGGCCGGTTAGCCTCATGCTCTTACAGCTTAATGGTACTCTTAAGTCAGTTGTATCGTGATAACTTTTAAACTATTCCTCCAAATCGCTCTGTGGAAAATACAAAATTCTCCTAAATTAAATGCCGAAAGGGACAACAGTATCAATTATGATATGAATTTGGTAAATACTCTAAAGTATGTATTGTAATTACCCAATTTAACTTGTCCTGTTGGTGATTTTTATTTATAACTATTAGAGAAAAACAATCCCGCGGTTCATTATTTACGTATAATTTCAAAGTTTTAGGCACCACACGCCAAGATAGCTCCCATAAGGCAATATTTTTTCCGATTTACTCTGTACTTGTCGTTACACTCGAATTATACTCAAATTGTACTAAATCTTTATAAATGTAAATGTATATGTTAATCTTAAGCGATAAACTATTTTGTTAACAAAATAGTAATAAGCTATTTTGTTAGCCTCAAAAAGTCACCGGTAACCCTCTATGACCTTCCAACGAAATCTATACAAAAATATACATAAATCCATTGATCCTTCACGAAATTAATGAAACACTCAAAGCATCGTTACTTTAGCATTGAGTGGTTGATATACATCATCGTAGGCCTTCCCACGACAAAGAGATGTTTTACCGCAGTTAAAAGTAGCTTACACCCCTTTTCAATATTTACATTTAAAAAATCATAACATAATAGTATAAAATATACTTTCCCATTAATCATTTTAGCTTGGATTATTATTTCAACCACAGATATTGCTTAGGCTTTAGGGTGAAAGAAAAGATACCCCAGATAGAGTATGATCATATTAATGTGACTTTTTATTGCAGGATGCAGAATTCCATTCTAATCTTGGTGCAATTTTACATCTGAACGGCAAATACGTGGCGGCAGCCACTTCATATAGGCGCGCCCTGCAGTTGAAACCTAACGACGAAATCACTATTACAAATTTGAAGAGAGTTCGAACACTAATGAGCAGTCAACGAAAAAAGTAACTCGCAATTCACTCATAAAATGAAACATAGGATGTCAATTGCCAAAATGTAGTTTTAGTACCTACGAATATATTCATAATAAACACAAATCTGTAATAACATTTTTTATAGTTATGTACTTATGAAAATTCGTCGTATATTTAACTGTGTTATTGCTTTATTGTAATAAGTATACTGAACATGTGTGCTGAAAAATAAAGAAAAATAGTCGCCTTTGATTTGACACTAGTTGGATTAAGATGTTTGTGAGTTTAGAGAGAACGCTTTGTTGTTTTGTGAAATATTTAACGATTGTCAAGAACGCGATATTGAACAAGAAAATTTATATTTAACAACTATTGGACGTATAAAATACATCAAATTTAAAAAGTTATGTTTTTAACTGAGTTACCATATTCATAATAATTTGTTTCTTATTACTTTCTAGTAATATAATAACATCAGATGCACCGGAAAAATAGTGAACATGATATCAGATGTTCTTGAAGATAACTAAAGTTAAAGGGACAAAGAAAATATTTCCATATAAACTGTTATAACACGCTTGAGTGTTTAGTATTACTCAAGGATTTGAATCTGTCTATATATATTTAGTATGTAAGTGTTAATAAACTGATATCAAAGAACGAATAATTAGGTATAAAATTGGATTATTCAATAAAGTCTGTTCTAAACGATAATGCACAACGGGATTTCTATTTTCTTCGTATGCATACTTTTATCTTTACTTATATCTTGTGGTACTAATTCATACTCTACCAAGGGTCTATAAACAACGCTATAGAATATATTTAGAATTGTAAATACTTATTTAAATAAAGAACAATTTTATACGCGGGCAAATATAGTATTTTGATCAATTAGTTCTCATTTAGACTACGAGGATATTTCAAGATTTTGAATTGCTTTGTCTTCCAATATTATTTTTCATGTATGTACTTTGATTCTAAGTACCGAAGATGTTTGTGGGAAAAGGCTAGTGTATATATAATTTCAAATGTGTTAAGTTTAAATGTAGCTTGCGCAGTTTGTTTATTGTAAACGTTATTTAACTCTAGTTAAATAAATGTCTCATAAGTACCTACATATACCATATATGTTAAATTATTTCATTGCATTTTATTTTAAAATATGTTATTGTATAATGTATTCTAAAAACTTGCTACTAAGTCAATATTTGTGTTTTATTTTACCTATGTTGTTTTCATATATTAATGTATCTATATTAATATGCTGATCATAGTGTATTTTTCCTATTAATTTTACATGAAGTCTGAAACATATCTATTTCAAGTTTACTTAGGTGATGAGCAAATTGATTGTTAATTCGTGTTAAAATTGTAAAATAAAATTGTTGTAAATAAAAATGCATTAAAGTTATTGTCATAAATAAATAATAACGTTTAATTACTGAGTCTCTAATAATTCTATTTTTTGTCGTTTTCTTCTCACACCTGTGACAATAAATTACGCTTTTTAGTAATAGATGAATGCCAAATTATTTTTTCTTTATGTTTGCTTTGTACTTTTTAGTGGAAAAAATTGCGCGGTAACTGTATTTTGGGTAACTTCTAACTATCTTGTCATAAAAAAGAGAGAGAGAGTCTTGAGATATTCTCAACTATTGACTACTGAATATTTTTTCAAATTAATTTATATGTACAAGGTACATAGTATAATTATATAATTAATTATTTTATTTAGTTATTAATTATTATTAAAATCTAAAAGACACATACTTCTTAACAGTATTGAGTAAATCCGTGAAAAATTGCATGTACAATGTAATACTTACATAAAGAAATCGTTTTAAATTTTACATGGCAGCTTTTCACGAACTAGTCTTATCGAAATCTTTGAACAATCGAGGAGTATAAATTGTTTGACATGCTAACTTCCAATAAATGGTAATACGTTACTCTGGCATTCGACGATGAATAAAATAAATTCAATTTTGTATTTTCTTTATTCCATAAGGTACTTAGAAATTCATAATTTTTCTGCTGATAGTATAAAGTACATCTATCTCTTATATATATATTTTTTACTAAAATATTTTAAAATAATGTTTCTATAATATACATTTCATATAATTTAATATTTGATAATGATACTCAAAAAATAGTTGTCGTTCAACATGTACATTTATCTTGCGTATATGTCTATTTTTAACATTTTATAATATTTCCTCTGTACTTCCAGTGAGTATTATATTTATATATTCATTCTTCAATCATATACTTAAGAATTACGTGTATAAACAATTTATGAAGGAATTGTAATCATTAATTACCTATTGATTTTACACTAGTTATGTATATTCATGGTGTTATGCAAGTGAAACTGCAAATTCCCAAAGTGATATTATATGTTGATAATTTTGTAAATAAAAGCTTCAATATTTTATATGTTGTACTTATTTTGTCTCTATTATACAAAGACCTTAATATTATTTATACCAAAAATATTAAAAACATTGATATATTTTGAGGATACGAATATTTAGATGGAAGGTTTAATTTTTTACAATGTAATAAAAGTACATACATACATATTTAAAATATAAGAAATGAATACATAAAAATAAAATATAACCTTTTTACATACATTTTTTAAAATGTAACTAGCACTAATTGGATCTTTTGTTCGGGCTAAAATTTAAAAACTCTTGGATTTATATGGTAGAACAATGGTACGTTATGAATCTTAAAGCTTTGAAGTTATAGTTCTAATTATATACTTAGATGTCTCGTCTTAGTTTGTCTGTGTTTAACTTATCCGTAAATGGATTATTATTATTATTAAGGAATAAGATTGATATCAAAAAGTCATAATATTTAAATTACTTTTGGTATTTATAAAAAAATGTTCCGAAATATAATTTAATTTAAAACAATGGAATTTATCAATCAGGTTACATAATTAAGGAAAAAAATTAGTTCTTTATACCTTTTTACTCTTAGAGACAAAATGGTACAGCGTCTGGGAACGCGATGGATGTTGAAATTAATATATTTAAATTATTTTGATTTGTCCGCTCTGGTAAGACAAAGTGTAGCTTGAGTTTTGTAACTCTACTTGAGGAGATTTATTTGAAGTTCATGTGGAAAGTAGAGATATATGTGAATATATTTTTGTAACGTCCTCTTTTATAATTTTATAAGGTATATGTATAAAAACCATAATATATAACTTCATAAATAACTATAACTACCGGAGTTTACATTAAACTACAAAATATATATATCTTTTCACTGAGAGACGCCCGATTGAAGATATAGGTACGTATCGAATATATGAATAATTTCAAGCACAAAGGCATGTATGAAGTTTTTATTTACCAACTCATATAATATATTCGCTGTTGGAAAGCAGGTTGGAAAATATTATTTTTACGTGCTTCAATGAAGTATTGTTCTGATTTAATTAAATCTTTATTGTTCCATTGAGCTTTTAAATTCTTAAATTGATATTATTTTAGCTCACAGTGAATTACATTTCGTACTTGTATTGTAAAGTTCCCTTATAATACTACGGCTTTCGAGATTTCCTCAACGATTAGGGACATTAACGCCAGGCCGTGTTCACGTTTTGTGATATTTTTTGTGGTAGAGTTTCGAATAGGCAATGGGGAAAACGCGTGAAATAAAGTGGAAAAAGGCACATAGTCTACACATTCGCGTTTTTCCTTTGTAAACGCATCGCTGATGCTTCATAATTTTCCTCGAAGACATTATTTTCCATGGCTCACGCTCACCCTAGCACCATTTGCTTTATATTTCATTTCCTTCTGCAATTTATCTGTCCAATACAAGCACGCTTACTCTCAAACTATTTATGTAGAACCAATAATGACTACCGACCTAAACGTATATATAACAGTTGTTTAATATTTTATATTACAAATTAATGAAATATTTAAACATAGCATTTGTGCAGTATATTCAAATGTATTTTTTTTTATATAATAAATGTTTAGATACAGTTTTTACTGTATTTGTAACTAACGATAGTTCTAGTAGAACCAGTATTGTGATGCTTGGCGTATAAATAGTAATAATTGAATCTTTGTCTAAATTATCAGCCTTAGCTAAGAACAGTTAATCCACCTGCAACCTAAAATAGGCAGGTAGCCAACGTTTTAATGCAGCGGCTACCTAACTACTGTGCAAAGACGATCGATGACTGCGTATAAAATTGTACATAGGTACACTTTTTCTAGAAATAAAATAAAAAGCAGCCATACCGAAGCTACTGGCTACAAAAGCTTTAATTTTTTTGTACATATATTATAATATTTTTAGGTAGTAAAATGAACACGATCAACGGCGGAAGGCAAACGTTGTGTCTATAACTACTTCACCGTTTCTTAACAAATCATTTATCTTTAAAAAAACATTTAACTTTTAAAATCTCCAACGAAATATATAACAATATGTATTTACATTGCGTTTGCGATATTTCAGCTTCATGGTTTAATCTGCTTACTCGAAATGGCTATTGCATATTATGTAATGGTTGGCTTTGCTTAGCCCCCAAAAATGCAGGAGACGTACGTCCAATCTATTTTATATAAATAAATATGCCGCGACTAAGTTGAAAGTAAGTAAGTCATATTTTATTTTCAATGTACGCAGTCAAAGATGTGTGTCATAAATTTTGTACTGTACATAAAAATATAAATTTTTGAAACACAAGTATTGAGAGACAAATTTTAGCCCATTTCTTTTTTTAGATAAATCAGTCGGCTCGTACAGCAAGCAACAAGTACACGGACGGAGTCAGCATTTACATTGAAAAGAAACATAGAAGCTTGACACTGCTTGGTAGAACGGCGTGTCACGAGTTCATTAATATTAATCGTCGAGCAAAACCGAGCGGCCACTGCGCTCACTTCATGCATAATTTCAGTTCTTTTTATTCAAAATATTTTAATTGCCGGATTTATTTTATATTGTAGCGTTTTTTGACGATATATGAAAATAAACTATAACTGTTTCTTGTTTCACATTAACTCGTTACAAGGTAACTGATGTCAAATGTATATTCAATAGTTAGTGCTAATGTTTTTATTTAGATTGTCAAGTCTTTTACTTACCTTATATTCTAAATTAATTTACTATCGTAAAAATATTAGTATAATATTAATATTTCGTTGTATGACAGTGGCAAGTCCTCGTGGTAAACAATATACATCAACATATTGGTCTAAAAACCAGTTTTTGTTAACTAGCGAGTAGGTTGGAGTTGGTGATTTATGACAACCTACATCCATATGCTTTTCATTGCGACTTTCGCAAATGTCAAACATTTTGCAGACATCATCCACAACCATGCAGCCATATAATTTATACTGCCTCCAGTCTCTGTCTAGATTGGCACCGCGCAATTTAGGTGATATTCGTTACCATTACGACATCTTACAAAAAATTTAAAAGACACACGAAATATAATCAATCCTTTACTACGAAATGTTACACTTACTCGTCCTAGTTTTACAATCTTTTAAACGCGTTTGTGACAGTTTCAAAGTATTCTTTTTCTATGTGTCAAAGATTCACGAAGTGTATGCACTGACGATTCGTAGTCACACGTTTTTTGTCTGTTCTTGGTTTATTTGCGTGACTGCCAATCTCCACACGTCGGCCTTTTAATGGCAGATTGCATTCGCACCTCGAACGTTTGCGACATGTACAGTGGAATTTATATATGATATTCAAAACAATCTCTTTTTCTAGCAAATTTCCAGTAAATCTTATTTAATTTTATCTCAAAATACTTTACGATCTTCGAAAAACAACAATACACAATGCTTTGAATAAGAACAAAGCTTGAAAAATTATAACAATATATATAGAATAATTGTTTAAATATACCAGCTAAATATATTTATATGAAAAAGTTAATATATTCGACTCCGACTGGCTCGCGACCACTATCATGTCAAAGACGAACCGCCAAATATCTTTTGATGTGTTCCGGTTCGATGGCATGTAAGCCAGGTTTCCCCTTTTCCCACCTATCCCTTCCCCAAAATGTGGTGGTTCCGATAGCGGACTACTACATTGTCCTCCCCTTTCATTCGTATTCTATAAGTTGGCAACGCATCTACAACATCTCTGGTAGTGGTGTTGTATATGTTCATGGGCGAAGGTAACCACTAACCATCAGGTGGACCTTCTGCTCGTTTGCCATCCGTTATCCATAAAAAAAAATAGAATTGACAGAACCGTAATATTTTTTTTCCCTCTTCTAACTTATTTCTGCATAGCGGGGTAGTCAAATAGAGAGAGCAGGGTGGATAAATAAAAATTATTTAATTATAATAATTGCTCTAGTGCTGATCGAACATATTTAATTTTTTTTTGAGTGATTTCGTCTATGTTACTTGTAACCGATTATGAAATTATATATAAAAAAACATACAATTAGACTTAATATTATAAAAATTGATAAACTTACCTACCCCGTTTTCTGCATCTATAACTTAGTAACAAAAGAGAAATAAATATTTATGAGTTCGTCTGATTTCAGTATGGTAATAGACGGTTATTGCTGCAATGTTTTTAATTTATTTGCGTTCCCCGTGTAGAGGATTACATTAGCGTCTGTAAACACAATTAGCATAAGGCGCTTGTTAAAGGGTCTTTAAAAACCATAATACAAATATTATTGTATGAATTATTAAAAGCTTGAACAAAGGTTTTTTTTTATAAATAACACAAAAATGAGGAAAATATATTAAGTTTTGGATTACGTTTGAAACAATTTTTCGCAAGCGATAATAAAAAAGTACATGAAAATACAAATTATACTAAGTATGCCAAGAATTACACAGTAATCGTATAAGATAGGAATTAGATCTTTCAGTGGGGAAATCCTACTTTTATAAAACCTTAATTGTAGATGTATTTTTTTTATGAAATTTCACTCAACTTTAGTTTAAATAATTAAGTATATTAAAACAAATATTTAAACTTAACAGATATAACAGTTGCGTATAAGTATGTTGTAAATTTATCAAGTAATACTCGTATGTGTAGGTATATAAAACTATTCACTTCAGTGACTGAGTGACAGACAGACATAAACTACGAAAAGTACAATTGGTAATAATTTGTCACAACGTCTAAAATTTCTTCTCTAACGAAGCCGTAGGCAACAATTATTATGCTACAGAACTTAACGAAACATCACATTTCGTTCAATATGTTTTTATATTTTAATATAAAAACATATTGAACGAATCCTGCGGCCAAATAGTGGCAATGTTAATTTACTTAATAATCTCCTAAAATATTATATATATATATATATATATATATTTTAATTATCTCATTATTTTACTATACTGTAACTATTCACAATGTAAATGTCAAAGTTATTCATTCACAAACAACCCACCAAAATTATTTCTATGAAATTTAATATGAAGAATGATTGAAAGGGCGTGGGTCATCTCGTAAAATTAAAATATTCAATTTATTTGATTTTTTTAATCAATTTTTACCGTTTCCTGGGATAACAAGAGTAGTTTCCATGTATATAATGTGTTTTATAATTAATTAAAGAAATAAAAACTGCCAGTTCTTTATAGTTAATTGTTCCTGTTCGTATTAATTTAATAATTATCTTGGAGAATGCAGCGATTACAAGGCTGTTTAGTAACTACCGCCACCTTGCCTTACAACGTTACGCTTTCCATGTTAATGTTTAGACATGATAAAAAGAAGGTAATCATTAATTAAATTCTTTATTACTAGATTTTGATCGAAATATTTTTATTTTACTCAAAAAGGAGTGTGTTATTTTATAATACATATATAAATATATTTTCACTCATAATTCATGTGAATCAAGAAATACGCCTATGTTGACTAAAAAAATTTAAAAGTATACAAGAAATGATGACTATATGTGCACATATGACTTTTAAATTAATAGGCATTGCATTATAAAAGTATGTAAATTCGTAAATTACAGAAATGCATTTTCGATGTATAACGGTATTCACGTTTCGTACTGATATATTATCTTATATATAAATATTAAAGCTTATGTACGCTTATAGAAAATAGAAAATATCAAATATAAGCAATAATACGTTTAATAAGTTTAATTTATACTTTCTGACTGCTCAAAGCACTGAGGCCCAGAGCTCATTAAATGCTGACACAAAAAGTTGTCTGGCGTGGCGTCTCCAGGGGTACTCACCCACGCGCTCTCAATCTGCCTTCTCCAGGAAGAGAAATGCTATTCACTAAGTATTTATTTATTAAAAAGAGTATGTTATTATTTTTTTTATTTAATTTTTATTATTTTTTTTTTATGTGATTATTGAGCTTTATAATCACAAAGTGTTATAAAATAAAAAATAAAATTACTGTCAAATTGATTGTACCTTATAATAATTTATTAATTATAATTATTGCAAAGATTTATAGAACTCCTTTATTTGTTATTTTTCTAAAGAAACAGACGATTTTAGTTAAATTTTCAATATATGAGTATTGTGGCGTTTCAATACTCGTATATATAAGAAACTTTTGGCTTAAACGCAGAGTGCGATCCCGCGGGATAAAAGTTAGAAATTTGTATAAATTTATGTTAATATAGAAAGTCCATTATGATTTTTCGTTTATTTATAGATCCATGCATATCTCAATGTAGGCATAGAAAATTTGATGTTAAGATATTTGTTTTACAATTTCGCCGTATTTTGGAACATTGTGTGTTGAAAGCAAGTATGGACATAATTTAAATGTACTCATTTTTCTAAACCTGTCTAACAGTCGTGTCGTCGTGCAGTCAGTATTATCTATGTGAAGCAAAAACTTCGTACCCCTTTTTACGAAAATTAAACGAACAGAGGAGCTTGAATCTTGGCACACTTATAGTTTATATAGAAAGGAAGATTTTTTTTAAATAATGCATAAAAAGTATATTAAATTAATAAAATGAATGTTACATGCACTACCATGGTTTGACATCCACGTTTATATAAAGTGACATATACATACATTTCTAAAGACAAAGTATTGTTAACACGTCACTGGGGCCACTAGTAATTTAGTAATAAGACAATATCCTATTGCAATACGAAGCGAACGACGGCCTCTCTACGAGCTCTTATTATTTTCAACGTTACATAGTTTGGTTTGCCTTATGTAATCGGACCTAAATCTGTACACTAATGAGTTAAATAAGCTATCGACCCCTTTTTTAGGAACATTATGCGGGCGGAGAACTATAAAATTTAGCATCATTGTGGTTTATATGGAGTAGTAATGCAGAAACCTAAATTTTTTCATAATAATACATTTGAAATGCATTACATTAATAAAATATTATACATACAACTATATGACTATGATTCGTCTATGCTTGTAAAGTGAACATGTACATACTCGTATATTGCTAAGACGCGTTGCTTGCTGCCCAACAACGCGATTTTGTAATAATATTTTTATTATAATCAAATATTTACAATTCAAATAATGTGTAATATTTGTTATCATAAAAAGTAGTGTTTTTTTTAATATATGTGCTATTAATAGTTATAAATGTATTGTGCCAAAGACAAAGCTTATAGTTTTTCATTTACAGAACTATTAAAGAACTCTTAAACGAAATTATTTTAACATAGTTATTTGCATATATTAAAAGTGATTAATATAATTTAATAGTTTTATTTAAAAAGTGTAATAAAAACGGAGGCCAACGATCTTATTAATTATAATAGACACCAACATCACCTCGACGTTCCGTTTTAATAAATGAAAGTAAGATAAAATATTATATCGGATATTATTTATATTGCTAAAAGTACCCTTCTTAGAACGTAACTCATTCCAATAAGTACCGTTGCGCCATCCGCGCCTCGAAATTAATTGTGAATTTGCTACTGTTTCAACTGCGAGGTGAAATCGTTACTTGATATTGTAGAATTAAAGCTAATGGAAGCACCGCCCAATAATAATGTGCAAATGAATGCTTCTGCGTTAATTTCTCGAGTAGACCTTGAACAGTTCTAATGAAGAAATAACTTGAACTAAGGCCTCGAACGCATATATTGTTTATATATGTAGTTTGAATATAACATTTCTTAGACTAAAATCAGTAACGATAAAATTGATATGTATTTTATATTCAAAGTAGACTTTTCTATTACATTCTTGTGCTTGATGTTTCTCTGATCAATATATATTTTTGGTTAGCTAAAGTATACACGTGATTGTGTCTCCCTCTTTACGATATTTAATGTAAACTAAAAAAACTTGTGCGATCTCAAAAATTTATACCAAATTGTCGTTGGCGTGACCAGCGTAATATGAAAATTTGCCTTTATTTAGTGTCAGGCGTAACGCTTACCTTAGTCTGAATATCTAATTCGTGATGGCATCTCTTTTAAATAGTAAAATAAAATAAGAAATTTAAAACCTACATAGATACATACTTACACGAAAATTAAAATATTTTATTATATTAATATTTCCGGCATCAAAGTAAAACAATACTTTCACGTCGGAAATGTAATAAGCAACCATTTATGTTTGTATATTTCATACTTTTAGTTTTTATTTATAATGTACCGATACCCCCTTAGCGTTATTTTTCCTTGCATAAAGTCAAAGTCAAAGTCAAATAATTTTATTCAAAGTAAGAAGTTACAAGCTTCATTTTTTGAACGTCAAATAATTTACCACCGGTTCACTAAATTTAATATATATATAAATATGTAACATAATAAAATGGTTTCTATCAGCGATTGTATATTTTTATACTATTTCAGAATATAAATGTAAATAAATTTGTGTCGAAACTCATTTACCAGCCCTCTGTTTTTCGAGGACATTTAGATTCCTCTCATATTTTCAATGATTGGCGAATTCCCTAAATTAAGGAAAAGGAAAAGAACAGCGAGTGATTTCAAAAATCTGCAATTTATTTCCATGAACCTCTGAAAGATATCTATAATACTAGATAATTTCACTTAGGAATTGGAAACAAAACTTACTGATTGGACTAGAATTAAAAAAAATGTTTCTTAATATAAAACAAATTATTATAAGAAATCGAATTGAATATGTACATAATACACGAACGAGTCCTTCATAACCCAAATGTACTTAATATACAACTATTATAAAAATTAGTTAATTTATACCTAAGTTTCACTTTTCTTAAATAGCCTTATTGACATATTTGTATGTTAAAATTAGTATTTCATTTACAGTGTGACTGACTTTTAGATGAAAAGTATACACTATTTTCTGAAGACGACGTAGAGAGTAAACGTGTTGATGAATCCAGCTACATGCATATAGAAAATAAATATTAAATATATTTATATATTTTTTTTTGGTTAGTTAAAATATAAAAATTGCATAAAGAAGATTCATAGGCGAATGTTAAACCAACGCCTGTCGTGGCGCAGTGGTACAAGCGTGCAACTGTAATCGCGACAGGTTGTGGGTTCGACTCTCACTCCAGGAAATGGAATTTTTCTTTTTCCTGGGTTTGGTAACAAGACAAAGCGCGGCGTTGAGTTCCGCCACTCAGCACGCAATGCCTCAATTCGGCGGAATGTGGGCAACGGAGTGTCTTAACACTAGGTTCCCTCTGCCTACCCTGCTATATGCGGGATACAGTGTGAAGCTATGTATATATATAATAAACCAAATATAAATGATGAAGAATGGATACAGATATTTTTATGTTCCATTATTATTATTAAAATATAATGTGTATTTGACAACTAGCCTATGTGTAATTAAGTTTCAGTTTATTTTTTATGTATAAGAAAATTTCAAAATTATCTATAAAACTTGTCACCCATTTATGTCTCAATTCTAATGTCGGGTAAGCCAACAACCAGGCATATTCTTAATTAACATCCATTTTTAAGTTTATATATTAGATGATATTTAGGTACATACATATTTGTACACATTTAATGTTAGAGTGAAATGAATTTTCTGAAGCAGAAATAAATTAAATTCTAATTTAAATAGTAACATAATAATAATATTACCATGTACGAACAAATACTTGTATAATATGATACAAAATGTTGCCTCCTTCAATGTCGGTTCCGTTATTTCAACTTGCAAGCCCCAGGGTCTTTTCATTTCCTAACTTTTGAAGCAATTACGAAAGTAGTAGTGAAGTTTCACATCGTCCCTTTAGATTTTCGTTGTGAAAATGGAATTTCAAATTTCAAAAGACCGATGCTATTGATGATTTGAAATTTTGTAAACAAGGCTCGTTGTGAGAGGCGAAAAAATGTTAACATTTAATTGAATATAATAAAAGAATTTGCATAATATTTTCATTCTACAAAAGATACAAAATTTATTTCCCCCAGTATTCATAAGCTGTTATCAATTTGATTTATGTTATTTTAGGACCGATTGTTCCAAAGCAATAAGCCTAGAGGGAGATTGAATAAAATAGTTCAAAGGGAACATAATGTAATAATAGTATTATCTTTCAATATTCAGATGAAGGTTATATTTGTATATTGAATACTTAGTATATTATATTTTAAGGCCCTCACATATTTATAGGCGATTAATAAGAAGAAAGTACGACACAATGAAAAAACAAAATACTTATTACCCAATCAACTAAATAATTAATTACGTTTCAAATTTAAATAATTGTATTAAATTTACAATAACAATAAATTAAATAATGGACAGAGAATAAAATGATGTCGTAATAAATAAAATAATATATATAACTTTATTCACAGTAACACAAAAGAGATCTAAAACAAAGCTTTAATGAATTTCAACGCTTATTATGCTAAAAGTAAAAACGTTTTCAAAGAAGCTATTAATAAAGAAGATTATGATAGAACCAGTAGCAGAATAGAACTTCATTACGAAGGTCTCAACTATTTGCGAGCTCGATTAATATTCACTATCACATACAGTTCTCTCAAACGATTTCTTTAAAAACTAAAATATTATATTTTATACCTGTAGCTCCTCTGGTGTTACACGGGGCCGTGGGCGGCGGGGATCACTTACCATCAGGTGACCCGAACGCTCGTTTGCCTTGTCCTTTCCATAAAAAAAAAAACATATACTAACGGTTTTGTTACTTTAATTTTACACAAAATATACATATAATACTTTTTATACATAGAATGTATACACAGAATATCTAGATGTAAACAATAACATAGTATAATAGTGTTCACATTCTACTAATAGCTACCTTTCACGTCCTGTTTTTAATTTAACTTAAATTTATAAGCGTTTTACTGACTTAATTTATACCCTACCGACCCCTCCGTGTTTCCGCCCCGTTTATTTTGGGACTATCGAAGCTTATCAGAAAGCAAAGGTACCTCATACCTTCTCCAACAAACCCTTTAATTACACAAATTAATATTCATTGCAAAATATATGAAAAGAAAATACATCGATTTCATATTTTATAATTTCAAATTCTGTTTTTACGCAATAAATTGATCATTCTAAGTCTCAATTTCGTATCAATCTGTTCACCATTTTTAAAATAAAATTAACGTTTCATTAAAAAAACGTTAGTAAAAATATTTTTAAGCATTCTTTTAATTCCAAAGTACAAATAAGTTATATTATTTGCAGTACGGTAATTGCTTTCGATCCAATGTGGTCGTATGTCACGAATGCCGTTGCGGTCCCCTGTCGCGGGTTGTCACTGCTAATTTGCACACAATTGTTCATCCCAGAGTGAAAGTAGAGAAATAAGAAGCAAAATGTAGCCGGAACTCTATGTAACTCACTAATTGGGCTCATGATTTCGTATTCCACTGACTAAGTCTACAAGCGCTTCGTTAAAACTGAATTTAGCCTTTAAAATGCCAAAACCTTTAAGCATCTGTTGATTTATATTATGCTTTGAGAATAAATGGAGTTATTATAATTAAATTAAGTTATATTATCGCTATAAGCAACTTTGATAAACATTCCTCATACATATGTACATGTATGCAACGAATCTGATTTTAACTTGTATTATGTTCTAATCGTAAAATATAATTCGAAGAATTTTTAATAAAAGAAAATACTGTAATACTATGAAAGCTTAAATAGTTATAGATATAATATAGAAATATAACAAAATTATATACAAAACTTTCATGATCGATTACTTTATTCATAACTTATTCTATATGTAAAGTGGATCAACGTATACTTTACCCATTGATATATAGGTACTAAAAGCTCTTTGCCATAACCAAATATTATTTCTAAAGCAAACTCTATATTATTAAACATAGATTACCTCCACGATATTCAAACAAGTAAGAAGAACTTGCGTATATAACTAGTTTGAAATTCATGAACTTGTTTGATGTATCGACAGTAATAATCACATATTAGCTACAGAACCAATGTTTGCTTTTGAAAAGCTTTTCCAACTCGTGGGTGGCGAAAATGTTAGTTTATAGTGTAGTCAACAATTTTCACTAAGCTGGCCGTTTAATTAGCCAACTTTTGGAGCCGGTATCATAGAAACATGGGTGGTACTCGGAAAGGGTTATTAATTAGTTGGTACAAATTTTGCGATAAATCCTCATCAATTTTGTTTGAACTTAATGTGATTAAATAATTCAGGCGAAAAGTTTAGTGACAATAAATAGCAAATTTTGTTGCTATTTTATGGTAAACTAAGAATTATTATATTTTCCTAACCATTAACTATATATTTAATTGTTACACGTGTATAAACATGAGTTATATTTTTGTGGATGTATATGATATAATTTATTCTTTAATTCTATCACTATCATTATTCAACAATCACAACAATGTATTCTCTATGGATTATATAAAATATTTTTTAATGAATAATATGTGATTTCGACTTCGTTCATTTATTAGGTATTTCTCCACTTCTATTCCAGAAAATGTAAAAGTTTAGTATTTTCATTTCCTGGGTTTGGTAACTAGGAAATGCGCGGCGTTGAATTCCCCCACTCAGCACGCAATGCCTCAATCTCCACTTTCCGCCGAAATTAATTTAAAATTTTATTCAATAACTCATGATAACTCATACATCAAAGAACTACTAAAGTAATATATCTACTTACTATGAGATAGTTATGTTTTTAATAATATTATCAGTCTTTAAACGTAAAGTATAGGTATCTATATTAGAATAGAATAGTATACAGAATTACATTCACTGAACTTAATAGGACTCCGGGTTATTTGAAATTCTGCGTAGCAATAGTCGATATGCTACGGAACTCTTCTGTTACTTATTGAGTGACTGACAGACGCAGGCGAAAGTACTCGACATAGAAACCTGAAATTTAGAATGTAGTTTCCTTGAAGGGTGCAGAGGCGTACTATGAGAGGATTGCAAAATTTATACAACTAGATTTTATATTTGACTGTCGAAAATAAAGAAAATAAAATTGAAATAGCATAGCAAGGATTATAAGTCGGACACGGGGACAATTCGGTTTAAATATAACATTAACTTCACCGTGGCACAGTTTTAAAATTCTGTCTTTAAATACGTAAGATCTGGAGAACGATATATCTTAAAATTAATTGCTCTTTAGCGATGAATCTATTTAATAAATATATATTTTTTGTTTATTGTTTTTTTATAATAACCACGTTAAAGTAATATTGAAAAATAAATGCTTTACTTTTGAGTAATTGACCTAATTTAAACATATGTTTGAAGTTTTTCCACGGGAGCTGCATTAGATACCAAGATAAATTCTATCCTACGAGTATATCAACAAAATCAAGATAGAACAACCTCTATACTAAACTATTGCCATATCAATATTCATTAATTTTGTTATCAGTCGTTAAAATAATTATAATATAATTTATGACTTTGAATGGATTTATTTAAAATAGTAACTTTATTATAACTTAGTTTCATGCTTAGTCAGTCTACTGTCAGGGTAGTCAGAGAGAAAGGAGCGCCAAGCGCCAACGCCAAATGCCAATGCCAAACGGTCTCTGTATACTCCTCGCCACAGTCATTAACCTCTTCATTCATGACTTCCAGGAATTCGTCATGCTTTTCACGTCACCTTCCTTCAGTATCATTGATACTGTATTCTCGAAGGTCAACCAAGGCCTTATCTTCCCTCTCTTGCCGCTCGCCTTTGAAGAAAAATATATGAAGATCTTTCTTACCGTTCTTTCATCTTATATTCTTCTCTTTTGAAGTACCCAAACCTTCTGAGTACGTTCATCTTCATTCTTACTATAATATTCTTTCTTACGTCTGTCTTTTTGTTTATCTCTTCGTTGCGGATTCGATCAGCCAAGGTGACTCCGCATATCCTACGCATCCTACTAATACGTAGGATGTACGGAGCACTTCTACATCATTTTTCTTTATTTCGTTCTTCTTTAGACATACCCACGTTTCGCTGTCGTATAATAGCGTCAGTACCAGCACTCCATTGTGTACAGTTGTTATAGGCAGATGGAGCACCATCCTGTTATCGGCAGCAATATGCATTTCCACATCCATTGTGTATTTCATCTCTGCTGCTGTACTATACTTACCAAATATACCACTTTTTTTTTCTTTTTTTTTAACTTCACGCTGTATCTCGCATATAGCAGGGTAGGCAGAGGGATCCAGAGAACCTAGTCGTAAGACACTCCTTTCTCTTTCAACAATTCCGTTCCCCACTTTCCGCCGAATATACCACTTCATTCTCTTTACCTAAATATCTCTCTATCCACAATAATCTTACATTCCGTTCTTTCTTCACGTTTTTGATTGGAGAACGGAGCTATAAACATTTTTATAATTAGGTTATGTTAAAGAATAAATAATATTAAATAATTCAAAAAACAAATATACTAAGTTCTGTTGTAGTATATATTGATTCCTACCGAATTGAATATATTGTGAATTACTTACTAGCCAAAATTCAGTAGACATGAGATTTGCTTTAATATATTGATGCATTACTTCTGACCACAAATTACGCAGTCCATTACGTGTTGATGAAATTAATTGAACACAACGAAGCCGTTTAATTTGACCTCTTAATAAAACGTAACATTTCGCTGACGTGAACAAATACCTGCAATTGTTATTTAACATTGTGTGATTATTTCTACAGAACTATTAAGTTATATTGGAAATATTGAAAATTGTAGATATTGTTTTAAAACCTAAACTATATCATTTTATCAATATTGTCTTCTTCTTCCTTCTTTTTTTTGAAAATACTATCAATAATTTTCAAGCTTTCTATCAAGATGAAATCATAAGTGTCTCTCCGAGCTTTCTTAATTTACGTAAAAAACATTTTGTTCTGTACTTACTTGTTTTATTATTTTTGCGTTTTTAGATTTTCTGAATGAAATAGGCAACAGTATGACTATATACAAATCAGACAATAATAATATAATAATAAATAATCACAACATATATACAATTCAGTTCGTTGATAAGTCCGAAGAACTTTTAAATAATGTCTTTAGGAATATTTATTTTCCACGGAATTGTAAGTATTACTCCATTCAGACTTCTAGAGTAGAGGAAATTACCAATGTATTTCATCATCCAGAGCGGACATTTTTCTGACCCATGGAAATTTTCGACTGTTGTAAGATATTAGAATCTCCATAAGAGTCTAATTCAGTGTTAATTCTAAAATTTAGTAAAGCTATTAAATATCAAAAGTAACTTTTTAAAATCCAGACATCGCCACGTTTCTATTGTAGCGAGAATTAGCCAGGATTCATTTCTCTAAATCGAAAACTATCGTAAAACTATTACAGTCTATCAGTTTCCAAACCTATTATCCCATTTCTATGTGCAAAGTGATTTAAAGCTCGTTTCACTTCCACTCTGTATTAATATGGACACTTTTATCGTGAACATGCCTCTTTATTTAAATTTAGGACTATCAATAAATCATATTGGATATAGTAAATGCGTTCGGTTCTGCATGCCTATAAAGTTTAAAATATAGTAATGAACATTTCGTGGATATATTGTTAGGAACGTTATTGGAAGAGTGCTAAGTTCCTTTCTCTTAAAATTAATTGATAAATAGAAAATCTCTCGCTTAAATAGAATAAAATCATAAACAGTAGCCTCATGTAATTTTTGTGAGGGACTATAAATATTTTTTATATTTTTCTAAATGTTGACAGTTCGTATGTGTGTAATCTTAGGCTAGGTTTTTAATTACAAATATCAGGTACATACACAAAATTTTTTCAAAAAAAATCAAAAATTTTTGGATTTGGAAATCTATCATTTTGATTATTCATAATATAATTTTGATTCGTTTATTTTTAAATACATATATATGAACCTTTTGTTGCTACTAATAAAAATAAATACGTTTCTGGAAATTTCAACAACAATAATTTAAACTTATAAACGCTGATATTGATTAAATATAAATAAATAAATACTCAAGGTCTTGTGAAAATTCTAAGTGAAGACGGTAAGACTTTTGTATAAAATTCGATTATAATAACAGTGGTGAAAACAGAGTAGACGAGAACCTAGTGTTAAGACACTCCCTTCTCAACTGAGTGTCTCAACACTAGGTTCCCTCTGTCTACCCTGCTATATGCAGGATACAGCGTGAAACTAAAAAAAAAGAGTTTATCCTGCATCGTACTCAAAGTGATAAAAAAATGAATCCTGCATAGCCGGGTAAAGTAATAATGTCAAGTAATTCTGTTCTCTGCTATACGAAATCCATTTTTCAAGCCATTGCGTGTTGAGAGGCGAAACTCCACGCTGGGTTATGCTTTATCTCCAGACCAAAGAAATAAAAATAATATCAATATGAAATGCCATAAACTATAAAAAAATATTACAAATATACATCACCATGGACTTCAAAAAGCGAATACGTTTATGCAAACGATTAGTATTATTCGAGTTGGTCGATGAAAGAGATCGCGTGCGTCTCGGCGTAGATAGCAGTTTGGAGTAATTACGATTGTTGTGAGCGCCGACAATCACTTAGAAGCACCTTATCTAAGGCCTGCTTAGTGCTCCGCTATTAAGTCATAAATCGCGCGCTAGTCACGCAACAAGCTGACGATTTGGTGGTAAGCGATTTATCTTCGCCCATCTAATTAGGAAAATCTGTTTTTGAATTGCAAATGATTTATATGGTTTATTTTTATTTATACAGTATAGATATTGGCCTAAATAGTTATTTCAATGAATGAAACCACTCTCTCTTCAGAATAACTATGCAACATGACACAAGATTAAATTCAATCTGAAATTAGCCCGTATAAATCGTTAATATATAATTAAACACACAATGTAAGCAGAGAGCTTTTCGATTCATAATTCAAGATAAAATATATGTCAAAATACATCCACTCAGTTGTAATGTCGTACCTATAATAGACTTATGGTCTAATTAAGAATTCACACGATTCAATACGCTTGGTGCATTAATGTGTCCATTTGATGAGATATTCTGTTTGACACATGACAATAGCGATACTCAATGAGCGGAGAATTACAAAATTCATATTCTACTTTAATGATATACTTTTGTATCATTTTTTTTATAATAAAAATACTTTTATAAAATTGTTTTAAGTTGTCTAGTATTGACATTTGAAAACACATTTGAATTAGCTTTAAGTACTTTGTATATTGTAACTCATTACATATAAATATATTGTAACATCCCAATGTTACAATATATTTCTACAAGGACGTACAAAATATTAAATTTTTAATAGCTATAAATATTAAATAATTAAACAGTAAAAGCGCGGCATTTAGTTTCACCACTCAGCACGCAATGCCTCAATTCGGCGGAAAGTAGGAAAAGGAAGATTTAAGAGAACGGAGTGTCTTAACACTTATTTGTTTCCCTCTGCCTAAAAAAGCTAGTGAAATTATTTATATACATGAAAGAAGGTTTTTGAATGTCATTGGTTTACGGTAGTGCATGCTGAAAAGCATCCTTCTATATTATACCGATATGGGAATCAAAATTATGCGTATCGTATTATAATGGTCCAGTGGACTTCCCTTTCGTCTTTATTAAATTCTAGTCTTGTTAGATAACCATCCCATAGGGTAATCGTGGTTAAATGTCATTCATAAAGTCACATCATTAAGGGCATTTAGCTTATTATAAGCAATTATGAATACTAGTGTAATAACGCATTGCGTAGTGACGTATATGTCACTTTATATAAACATGGATGTGGAATCATAGTAGTGTGTGTAACATTTATTTTATTAATTTAATATACTTTTTATGTATTATTTTTAAAAAAATATTAGCATTCTGCATGAACTATAAGTGTGCCGAGTTTCAGTCTCTTCCGTCCGCCTAATTTTTATAAAAAGGGATCCAAAGATTTTGCTTCACGTATTTAAATATAGATTTATCCATTCTTAAATTTGCAGTCCTAATAATAACATATGCTCTATAATGTAATGAAATCGAGTTTAATATTTAAATTTATTTTCATAGTATATTTGTGATTTACAATAAATAAATGTATTAAAATTTAAAAGTAATTTATACGTTAATATGACAAAAGTTGATAATTTTTTTTTTATTTATAATGTAATACACATTTGAACTGTTAATAACGCCTGTCGTGGCGCAGAGGCACAAGCGTGCGACTGTAAACGCGGCAGGTTGTGGGTTCGATTTCCACTCCAGGAAATGTAAAATTAAGAATTTTCATTTCTTGGGTTTGGTAACAAGGCAAAGCGCGGCGTTGAATTCCGCCACTCAACACGCAATGCCTCAATTCGGCGGAAAGTGGGGAACGGAATTGTTGAAAGAGAATGGAGTGTCTTAGCACTAGGTTGTCTGGTTCCCTCTGGCTACTCCGCTATATGCGGGATACAGCGTGAAGTTAAAAAAAATACTATTAATATATGTTTTTTAATTGACAATAAATATTAAATTGATTAATGTGTATAAGTTCTCATAGTAATCATTGTTCATAATTATATAAATTACATTTCGTAATTTATTCATTTAATTTGTATTAAAAATTGTATTGCAAATAGAATGTTTTAAAAATAAAAAAAATTCTGCATTTGTATCTGGTAATGACGGGCTGTCTCTGTCCCGATTTACCTTTTTTGTAATAGAACTGACAGCGGCACGAACAAAGGCTGTATTTATATTGTATCTCTTATTTGAGAGTTTTATATTTTTATAAATTCTGAACTAAAAAAGATTAAAAGTACTTACTAATTACTTATGATGCGAACTACAGGAACAACTTAAAAGGTCGAATAAGCAATTTTATGCAACCCATGTGTAAAATTTTTCCTACATAAATTTTAAGGCTAGATATTATTGTAATTTTTTTTTATTGTACTCTAGGGTAGTTAGGAAGAACTTGTCCGAAAGTCAATGTCAACTCTCCGTTCCTCACTTTCCGCCTAAATTTAAAACATTACGTGGAGCTTAATGCCACCCCTTGCCTCATCAGTGTTTCCCTGAGTGCTCGAACCTACAGCCAATCGCGATTAAGGTCGGACGGAGTTACCACTGCACCATAATGGAATTCTAGCTAAATGTATAGTGCACTATTGCGTTAAGCACAAGGAAGGTAGTAATCTTCATTCCACTCTCCTTTTTTAACCTTATCAAAGAAACCATTGCCATTCTTTATTCAACCGAACGGGGAACCTTTTATATTTTAAATACTTAAAAATAAGTTTTTAATATGTAAATATTTCTAACACATTTATTTTATGCAAAATATAAATAACTACAAATAAAAACTTTCAGCTATATTAATGTCATGGTAACGTAAAGAGAACAAATTACACTGTCAATTTCTACTGACTAAGTAGTAGCTAATTGTGGCCCACAATTACGTTTGTCTGAACTAAAAAAAAACGTAAAATTCCGTCTTTTTCCGTTAGTCTAGGACCTTCGAGAAATCTTCTCTTAGTGCTCCGCTACATTCCACAAGAGACCTACATACTAAAAATCTACTTTCTATGGCTAGTAGTTTCGGCTGTCCGTAGTCTGTCAGTCACTCAGTAACGCAAGAATTTTGTGTATGGAGATATCAATTCAGAAACAAATATTGACTTATATAAAAATATAAAATATAAAGGTGAGATTAATATATTTTGCAATAAATAATAATCGGGTTTTACATTCCAACAAATATCAAACAAAAACTACGTTAATGCAAACATCTAAAGTAATTTGTAAAAAGTTAAATTATTAACGAAAGAAAACCTAATTTAGAATGAAACTTTAAGCGTCCTCAGCAGTTTTTGAAGTAATTTAACGGCTAGTGTTCTATGTTTATTCTAGGACTTAAGTAGGTCACCTTCTACTAAAGTTTTGTAGTTGTAAAAAATTAATGATACGTAATATTTTATATTATGACTAAAAATAGATCATATATAGTTGTACGTTACTAAAAAAGAAGCAAATTATCAAAACGGAAGTCCTATAATTTCTTTATTGCTAAAATTTAAAATTTAACAATGCTGTAATAATGATTATTATTGTTTAAGCTGTGAGTACTTGTCAGAGGTTCCAGAAACTTACTAATAAACTTTTTCCAAATATCCTTCACTGAACTAAAATAATTATTCTCAATATATTATCAATACCGCTTTTGTTTTATACAATTTTCTCATAATGTAAGACAATAAATATAATTTTTCATAAATATGGATAACGTAACAAATGAAATGACGACAGTGTTTTAAATTCATGCAGACGACAGTTAATAAAAAGAGATTACGCGAGCCATGATATCTGTCCGACAATCTGTTGCGACATGTCTCGTGATATTAAAACGCGCTTCATAAGCCCACATAGAAACTGACATCCTCATGTTTCCTGCAATTCATCCTTTTCTGACGGAATGAATGGCGGTCGACGCAGGCTTGTTCATGAGATTATTACTAGGGATTTGGCTTAACATTGCGGTTTTGAATATTTTTTTAAAAAGAAGCTTAGCCTGTTTTTTCTGCAACTTTGTGCATTTCTCGCTAAGCCAGGTATCAGGATGAATAGTATCATTAAGTAATTCTACGTAGAGTGTAAACGAATACAGTCGTTACTCTTAAAATTTCAACCCTTTTACGATCTCGGAACATATGGTGTTAAGTGTAAACTTTATTTGAATTTCTTGTATGCTATATTTGTCAGTTAGTTAGTTTTGAGTGATAAAATATAAGCTAGGATCACGCAAACAGTTGAAAATAAGTGACGCAGTGTTACCTCCTAAAAGTTTTATTTATTTATTTTTTATAGATAACGGATGGCAAACGAGTAGAAAGACCACCTGATGGTAAGTGGTTACCTTCGCCCATGAACATCTACAACACCAGAGATGTTGTAGATGCGTTGCCAACCTAGAGGATACAGATGGAAGGGGAGGACAATGTAGTAATTCGCTATCGGAACCACCGCATTTTGGGGAAAGGACCCTTTCCCACCCAGGTCCTGGCTTACATGCTAATGAACCGGAACACATCATAAGATATTTGGCGGTTCATCTTTGACATGATAGTGGTCGCGAGCCAGACGGAGGACGAACCTCCTACCACCAAACTACTGGGATATCGATTCCCACAACCTATCACGTTCACAGTCGCACGCCTGTATCTCTGCGCCACGACAGGCCTCTAAAACTTATTTACCTCTGGTTTTATCATTGTTAGTCATTGAGATTTTATATCAATTTGCTCATAGTCTAAAATAAATAAAGGGAAAAAAAAACAATTTTCATTTTTTTTTTAAATTCGAAGTTTTATTTTTTATTGGAGCCGCGAATGAGTCATCAATACTACATCAAAGGGCTTATATAACAAAAAGAACTCAACATTATTTTTTTTCTTGCTAAATAATTAATTTCCATGATATAAATTGCACTAAAATGATCGTATATACACGGGATTATTTTGAGTAGTATATATTAATTTAGTGGGTGAATTAGTTTCATTTTATGGAAAATTTATTTATTTCTTTTTTTATTTTATTAAAAAAATTAATAAAAAAGAAATAATTTCTCTTTCTGCATGAAGTTAAGAAATATTTGACTTATGTTTTAGAGCAAAGAGTGTTAAGTTAAATGTCAAGAAATATAACTTAAATAAAATATTTTAACACTCATTATACAATGCAAATACGTACATAGTACTAGTAAGTTTATACTTGTACTTCGATTAGGGTCGACAGACATTACCCCTGTCGCCTCAATGATGGATGAACCTTACATCAGATTTTGGATAGTTTTGCATATTAGGTATACTTTTTCTTGCAAGAGAGAAGTGGTGAGGTCAATAAAGTTCTTTGAAGATAAAATGAGCGAAAATGAGATGATGATAATTTAAAGACCTCAAAATCTACTTTTTTTTATTCCAGCTTATACTATACTCTATATTTCATCTCCATATTAATTAAATGTAGGTATCTACGTATACGTATTAACGTTCATAATGTTACATATAAAGATGCTAAACTACACATCTTCTTAAAAGAATCAGTTGATTCCTTACTGTATCATTCTATGTACCATTGTGTGTTACGAAGGTATCTTACATAACATTTGTATATTATTTCATATTTTCGTGCAAGCGACTGAGTTACGTCATACAAGCGATAAAGTGGCAAAAGCACAAGAAAACATATTTACGAATTCATCTGCAACATAAATTGAGTCAGAAACTTTGTCACTAAAGTTCATTCAATGTCCTATTAAGGCACCTAAATTAGGCAAGTTTCAGAACTTGGGGCACTACTGTTTCGACGTCTCCACTGTTACACGTGTTTGAATCTTACTGTCTTAAACTAACCAAATCCGTACTAAACTTCATGTTGATCTCAACGTTGGAAGATATCAACTGTATTTTATTTAAAATGAGAAATATATATTATTACAAATAATGGTAATTGTCATTAGGTTACATTGTTTTTTAACATACTTAAAGAAAAAGACCTGCTTTTTCTTATCGACTGTTTTTATGTGTGTTACCGCATAAGTTTTTACTGGGCAAGTAATTTTGATGATTCTTTTTTTATATGGCAGCTAGTGTTTCATATGTCGTCCTATTTAAATTTACTTAAGGTGTGACTAGTAGTTGACTTGTTCGTAATAAATGTACTTTTTAGTTCTTTTCTTTAAAGTCGGTATTCTTGTTTTGCTAAAATCTTAATTATTTTGGTTGTGTGACAACCAAAATAATGAAGATTTTAGATTTTATTTTCCCTTTGGATGAATAAATGCTTATATAATATACATAAAAAAGATAGCTCTGATAAAGAAAATTAGAGGAAAACTAATTAAATACTCAAAAAAATGTGTCAATTTCTTCAGAACGTTATACAAGTCATATCATAATATAATTTTAAAGTTATTAAACATTTTAATCCTGAAAAGTTTATCAGTCGAATTGAATATTGTACGCCCATACAATTACGAAAGCTCGAAGCCCAATGTTTTGGGTAATAACATTGAACAATATGAATATTACTTTAGATAAATGGCACTAGGTAAAGTAATCTTTGTAAAAAATGATATGTCCTCAGTAAAAGGTGACATGTTTTTAAAGCTATAATTGTTCTTTAGCTTTTCAAATTATTAAAACTACAAGTCAGAGGATTCATAATTGGTAATGTGTATGAATGGTAATAAATATTGAGGACGAACAGTATTTAATTTTTGGCGGACCAATTTGCTACCCTTCCTTTGGTCCAAAGTGAGTGTTGAAACAGTCAAATATTATCCCACTGTGCCATGGAGGGCTCAATAAATACCTTCTTGCCTATAAACATACAAACATATCTACATATGTACATAATATAGCTTTATATAATGATCAAAAAGTCATTATATATTTTTTTTTCTTTTTTTTTTTTAACTTCACGCTGTATCCCGCATATAGCGGGGTAGGCAGAGGGAACCTAGTGTAAAGACACTCCATTCTCTTTCAACATTTCCGTTCCCCACTTTCCGCCAAATTGAGGCATTGCGTGTTGAGTGGCGGAACTCAACGCCGCGCTTTGCCTTGTTACCAAACCCAAGAAATCAAAATACTAAATTTTACATTTCCTGAAGTGGAAATCGAACCCACAACCTGTATATATATATTTATATTATATTATATTTATGTGTGCAAGAATTTGTCTTTATTATTTAAAAGTTAATGTAAAATTTTAATTTTTATAGGCAGAAATAGATTTTAATAATAGTATTGTTTCAAACATCATGTGAAGAACCTCCTTAATTAACATTCTTAATTTGTCACGACGACACGAACGATATTTAATATTCCACAGCGGTAACTACGATTTTCATTATGTTGCTAACGTTTGATAATTATCTCATATAATAATTTATCCGTACACGCGTTAAATTTCTAACGCAAATGTTGACGAGTTCGTTCCCTAGTGAAGGTAATTAGGCATATTCCTACTCATCAAAGTAATTACCCCTTTAAAAGGCAAATGTAAAGCAACTAACACTCAGCTCCTTTAAAGGATTGACTTGCTACTAATTAGAACGTGTAGGCATAATTTTCATTTGTGCTTAATCAATCAAGTTTAGAAGATTATCGTGTAGTTAATATAGTATAATATTGTGACATTTTTTTTGTTTGATTTCCCTCTGTTTAGGTTTTTGTCTTATTAATAAATGGACAATTTTTTTTTAGTTAAGAAGTTTAGTTTATTTAAAATAAAGCGTTAAGTTACAAAATTAAGTTCTTAAACAAATATTTTACTATCAATAGGTTTTGTTAGGTGGTAGGAGGTTCGTCCTCCGTCTGGCTCGCGACCACTATCATGTCAAAGACGAACCGCCAAATATCTAATGATGTGTTCCGGTTCGATGGCATGTAAGCCAGATTTTCCCCTTTCCCACCCATCCTTTCCCCATAATGTGGTGGTTCTGATAGTGGACTACTACATTGTCCTCCCTTCCATCTGTATCCTCTAGGTTGGCAACGCATCTACAACATCTCTGGTGTTGTAGATGTCTATGGGCGAAGGTAACCACTCACCATCAGGTGGTCCTTCTGCTCGTTTGCCGTCCGTTATCAATAAAAAAAAAAAAAATAAACAAAAGATGGTTAAGTTTTATAATCCACTAACTAACATCACTACTTAACAAATTGTGATGTAAGTTAGAGTTAAGTAAGTAAAAACTTTCATATGATATTTATTCCAACTGTTGATGTAGTTCTTTAAAATATCTAAAATATCTCATATATATTGTATTTTTCAAAATAAGAAATTGTTGTGTTATGTTTCTGTTTTCTCGCACGTCCTTCAGACAAAGACGTGATGAAAGGACACTCTTTCATTTTCCGTTGACTTAGAAATATTATTTTCCAGGTGAACGAAATTTTCTTTTGTACCAATATATACAAAACTATTATGGTTATTTTAAAACAATATTCTTATATAATATTATTATTTATACTTAAAAAATATATATATTAAAGTATACATAAAATTTCTGTTGTTTTATTGACTTTTATGAATCTGCAAACATATCATTTAGGAAAATTATACAAAGCACACTCCGTACAATGCCGCGTAGGTATTAATATTACTATGTCATTAAACACGCCGTTGCTTGCATAAACATCATAAATCATCCCATATTAGAGCTCTGCATACATTTCCATTTCTAATTTTCCTACTAAATAACATTTATAGATAATTATCACAACACGTTTAGATAATAAGCATCCTCTTTTAAGCAACTAAATATTATTATAATTATGAATATATAATATTGCATTGTGATCGTGTAATTTGAATCCATACTAATTACCAAAGGTTGATGGACTTGGTGATTGATTTCTATGTTTATTTACAATTAGTAATTAAAACGCATCTTTGTCTAATCCCGTGCTTGGTTACAATTTAAACAACAGTTAAAACGTATTACCAACGCGCCTAACGAAACATATATCAAAGGTCCATTGGAATCTAAACAAAATTACAAAGTCCCTGGCGGCTACCGACCCCTAAAAACTTCCACGAAGCACAAACAGTTGAAATTGAAGTAAATTCGATAATATACTTGGTCCCTCCGAAGTTAAATAAAGAAACATGTGAATAGGGGTGATCTTGAGAAAAAGAAAGACCAATATCCAGTTAGGGACCAAATTAAGCGCGCGAATGTGAACGTACCCATCGAGCTCGAGTCTTTATGACATAGAGTGCTTTTAGCCAAATGAGTAAAATAGTTTCATTATAGCATTGCACGGTTCACTGAATCGAATACAGTGCTGAATGAATATTTTACGTATTCGCTAGCGCTATATGTTTTTTTTGTTAGTATTCTGGAAAAATAGATGCCAGCTAATTTGATTAGATAGAAAAATAACAAGTCAGAGTACTTTTAATAAACATCACATAAAATACAATTTTTTCATTAAATTTAAATATGATATGGCTTAAGTGAATCAGAAAATTTTATATAATAAACAAAATAATTTATTTCCTCTTAAAATAAATTGAAACATATAAAGGTTGTCTTTATTTAATTTCACTGCATCTGTACAATTGCTATACAATTTTCAGGTAGATTGAATGTAAACAATTGTTAATTATGACATATACCGAAAACACTTCAAGATGTCTCACTTCTGTAACAGGTGATTTTAAAATCTAGTAAACTAAAATGTTGTCGTAACATATCGAAAGCATTGAACGAAATAACGAGTTAGAATTTTATGTAGATTAATAAAGAAAAATGGTTTAAAAAAACATGGATAAATTAAACTTGGTACCATGTAGGTAGGATATGTTTTTATTAATTTGCAATTTGCATCTGTTTATGTTTTGAAACGTTTTTAAAAACGAATCTCAATTAAGTCAATAATGACGGATCAAACTCTAAATACATCATTAGTCCATTGCTTACTTTTAATTTTTAAGAATTTAACTAAGTATTTTATTTTGTTATATCAATTACAAAATCACGAAAATGAATATTGTATACTTGTGTAAAAATCCAATAACAACATCATAACGGAAAAAAATAATAATGAAGCACTCATAATTACAACTAAATCAATATTTTACATCGGAATTGTACTAATTAAAATCAAACATTGCTTTATAAATTCAATTGCAAAACCTATTAAAATTGTTTATGCGGTATTGTAATATTTTAATATTATTAAGTATAATTAGATCAGTTTGTTCAAACATTAAACTTTCAATTGCATGGGCGGCCATTGATTGTATGTTAGATCCCTTGAGTTTTATAATGTTCATTACGTTTATATAATATATATTTTATACATTGCTTATTATTCCCACATCGCTTCATTTACGATATATTATAATACAGATATGATAATATTTTATATGATTCTAACAGGTAAATATGTAAAGGCCTTTGTATTTGGAATGTAGTATATGATAGTTAATAAGGCATTTTTAGTAGAATTGTCAACTGTACTAAGCATTTTAAGCTTTTATTACAAAAAAAGCAAATTAAACATTGTCTAATATATCAAGCTTTTAAGTTTTGTGTAAAAAAAATTATCAATTTAAAAATTTACTCTCGAATATAAAATTTAAAATAAAAATGAAAAAAAAAGTGGAAAGTGGAGAACGGAATTGTTGTAAGAGAGTGTCTTAACACTAGGTTCTCAGGTTCCCTCTGCTTACCCTGCTATATGCGGGATACAGCGTGAAGTTAAAAAAAATATATATATATACCATTTTACAAACGAAAAACTACATAAAGTCTATATAGTTAAAATCGATCATATACTAGAACTATGGACTCTATATAAATTATTTAGAAAACTGATTGGGTATCTATTATTAATAGGCGTGTGCGGTACTCATAGTAGGCTATAAATACATTGTCATCACGTTAACAACGTACCCGCACCAAATTAATTAATGTGATGGATCATGTATCGCCAGCGTATGTACCTGCTGCCCGTTTTTCATTTTCATAATGGCCCGCAAATTGGATTAAGTGAATGTCTGCAAGAAGTCGTTAAATTTCACTATATAACTAGACATAACCGTACTGTCCACCGGGGCCAATTTGTCTCAAGTACTTTTTTATTAAATTAGGTATTGTAAGAGATAAAATATACCTTATATTTTGTTAAAATCTACAATATCAACTTTTTTACTGTTTTTTTTAATAATAATCAAATATGGGAAATATTAATAACATATAAATTATAGTTGGAATTTAAATATTTTAATATATTTTTATACTCACTTTCCGTTACGTTATTGTGGTGCAAATGGAATGAATAACGTACAATGTTCCAGTTGCCCTGTACTAGTAGTACTAATCCCTTTTTAAGAATAAAATATATTCTATAATAGACAGTACAGAAATATAGACAGTATAATTTTAATTATAAGAGTTCTTGTATTATCATTACATTAGTATGCAAAAGAAAAACTCTTTATGAAAACTAAGCAAACGGAGGAGTATGAATATTGGCATAATGTATGGATGAAAAAATGCAGAGATCCAATATTTTTTATAATATAACATACCAATGATTTTGGGTTATCATAAAACATGATTTGTCCCAATTTTATTACAGCCGTATTACTCTTATTTTGTACTGAAATTTGATCGCGTTATTAAAAATTCAGCTGAACATAATTAAATTATTAATAAAAGCGAAAACTGATTTCACATAAAATGCACTTAAAAATTTACAATATTACGAATAGTTTCAAAATGACTCGCCCGTCGATTTCATTTTATTAATGAATCTAAAACATTTTATATTTATAGACTAATATCTTTTTAAAATAACCAGTAGTCTCGTTGTCATGAAAATACGCGTTGGCAATAACGTGTGTGCTACTTAAAACAGTATGAACATATTTTTTTCAAGTCAAGAAGTTTTTACAATTAAATCAAAATATTAAAAAACGTAAAATCAGTCTTAGGTAAGTTAAGTAGTATATTGGTTATTTTCATTAAATAAAAATGCGTCGCCGTGAACATCAGAATGTTTACTATGAGTTACAAATAACCTACCTAGTTTCATTAATATGAATTACTGGCCGGCAACGTTATGAATATTATAATATACCTATCTACCTATATGGGGTATCCCCATCATCTATACAATAATTGTAATATTCAATTTTATTATAATAATATTTTTGCTTACTATTTTAATATAATAGGACAATATAATTATTATTATTCCTGTTAAGTTCATTTTTTTTCATATCAAGTTCATATTAGGACCAGTGCTATGAATACCACAATGGTATACTAAAAATAAATTCCGTCAATAGTGTAGTTCCAACTTATTTTAACTGTTATTGAATGTCGGAGACTCGAGATATCGAAAAATGAAAAGAATGTCTATACTTCGATTTCCTATTATGTTCCAAAGGAAACGTAACAAGAAATGAGAGCAGCCAATATGAACAGAATTTTGATGTAAAAATATTAAATTTGTTTCTTATTAGTGAGATATAATATTTTACTTTTGGCTCTAACCTAAATATATAATATACATATAGTAAATAATTGTATGTATTTTATAAATGTGTATTATTGTGCTAATATTTCATTGTACCTACTTAATTAAAAAAAAAATACATTACATTACAATGAATTAGAGAGTGCTTACACAAAAAGACTTCTTCTTGTATCTACAATTTTAAATTTACTTATATTTTCTTAAAAACAAAACATTAGCAGAGATCATTAAATAAGTCAAATTTGCCTATACGAAAAAAACATGTCGACATTCAGCAACATTAATTATTGCTGGCTAGAAGCCAAAACTAAACGAGTCTGACAATTTCCGCTGTTCAGAAGTTATTCTGGAGAAATAGTAAGTGCTTTCAACGTTGTATATGATCATTAAATATAATTTTAATGGCCTACTTTTTGAGACGTAGGAAAATAACGATTTTCAAAATAATATCTGTAAATGATCGGATATAAAATACCTATTAATTGTATTTGCTTGTATGCACATTGCACATAGTACATACAGCTTGTAGCTTTTTTAAAGTCAGATATTTACTAACCAGATTGAAGTATTAAATTTTAATCTTTTAATGTTATTCAAGCTCTATAAATTATTTATGTTTCATAATGTGACTACAGCTGTAAGCTATAAGCAGCGTTTTCAAAGGATATTCACAAAGATAAGCGCACGATAAATTCCGAGCAGGACTTGAGCCGGACATGTCTGTCCCTCGCAGCTCATCGAAGGTAAATGAAAATCGTGATACCCGGGCGGAAAAGACGCTCCACTTAGATGCTTTTAAGGGTTAATTAGAACTTGTTTAAGGAAGAATCCTTTTAAAGACTCATTAAGATACTGAGAGGTTTATTGTTAATAAAATGGTACACACAGATTTTACGGACAATAAGTAAATTTAAAACGAAGCACTTCAAGCTTGTTCTCGCGAAACAGAATAGGCAAAGAGAATCTAGTGTCATGACACTCCGCTGTCCACTTTCGTATTGAACTTTAGAAATCAATACCGCATGTAAATTTAAAAAGTTTTTTTTCAGTTATGGTTAAACATAAGGGTAATGTACGTCGCGTATATCAATTTAACATATTCATTATTCATTCTAACATATCAATTGTCTACAGAATTCATTAATTAGTGATTAATTATAAGCTTAAACTAATATTTTACGTTGATTTTAGCTGCAGCGGACCACCTTAATTCGGCTACTTTAATATATAAAAGAAATCAAATAAAAATTATAAAAAAAAAAAAAATTATAAGATTTCTGTTGAAGTTTTGTATAAAAATTGCTAATCCAGCAAAATCGTACTATTTTAAAAATAAATATGAAAATTTTAAAAATAATTTAACAATCATAATACATCAAAACATTATGAAATTAAAATTCTATAGATTATATTAGAAGCCGGCGAAGTCAGATACGAGGCTCCAAAGTTTTAAAGGAAATTAAAATAATGAGAAGACATGTTCGGGTGCGCCCATTAGCTCCGAGCTTTACAGATAATACTAGCAACTGGGTTATTGTTCGATACAACAATGGCACTTACGAAGGCTCTTATCTCGTCAACCAGATCGTTTGTACCAACACTGTTTCACCTGTATCGTCTAGATACAATATAGGCTTTTGAAATACGAGATGTCACTGCATGTGTGTGACTGTAACTGGAAATATGTAACATTACCTAACATTATGTATTGCTAATATCTGCTGAAGTAGTGGATAAGGGATTTGATTTCAGGATGATTAATGTCAGTACTATACCTTTACAGGTTAATAATCACAAGAATGAATATGAATTCAGTACGAAAGCGTATGAAATAGAGAAGCAACAAATAAATTTAAATCGATACATTCTTATCTATTCTATTCTCGTCATGTCTCTTTTTATAATTTAACTATTAAATGGTTTGACACTCTGTTTACACAACTTGGCAACGATCAAATTGCTTTTTCTGCAGACTAATTCATTAAAAAGATTTCACTTCTATTATTAAAAATTACTGAATAGCGTAAACACTTTGATAGCTTAATGGATTTCAATTTCCTTTCACAATTTCTATCTGGTAATCAAAAAATATTACTCATTGGCTTTCAATATTCTTAACATTGCAAATTTTTAAATTGAAATTTCTAAAACGAAGTTTTATTATATTTCTAAAGCTCATACAAACACAACTATTTGTGTTTTGTATTCTATTCAATGGTTCATATATTTACATAAACTACCCGAAAGTGCCTTTATAATTATAAAGCTAAAAATAATTGCCCCGTGCGGTTATACGAAGGGTTACGCGTAAATAAAAGCCAGGCATGTAAGGTGTCAGTTGAATGGAGCCCTTGTGCGAATCGGCAGCGTTTCTCCATTAGTGTGATTACGGTCAAAATGTTCGACCCCGGGGAGTTACGGTTCTTTTATACGAAGCTAGCTGTGTGACCCGGTTTCATCAAATTTGTATTAGTTTAAGTCAAGTAAGGGTAGTTTATAGACTACCTTAAACCAAATTTTGTATATTCATTCCCTTGTTACTAGCGGTAGTTATTATATCATTATATATTTTTTTTGTTCTATATAACGTTTCGTTACGAGACAACATGTTAATATTAACATAGTATTAAAAACTCACACTATAGTACTTATTAACCGACTTCAAAAAAGGAGGAGCTTATCAATTCTGTCTTTTGTGTCTAGACTGTATTTTGTTACCGCATAACTTTTTTACTGGGTTTTTGTTGATGACCGAATTTTGATGATTCTTTTTTTATATGATAGCTAGAGTTTTTGATGCAGTTAAATTTTGTTAAGATCTGACGTGTTGTTTTTGAGTTATGCGTAATATGTAATTATACTTTTGCTGGATATTTTATGAAGTGGGTTTTTATATAGAGGAAACTTTCCGAATTCGTACTAGTCCCGAAATTTTCCCACTGTTTTCTTAAAAGCAATACCATTGACTAAAATAACAAAAAAGAATTAGTTCATCATATTACTTTATGAGGACAACTATCTGTAAAAAATATTTTATATAAAAGAATAATTGAAAAATATGTTATTTTGCAGTTTATATGTTATGTTATTTTGCTAGCTTTTGAAGTTAATATTGTGCACGACTGAATTTTGCATATAAACTTTTATTAAATAGGATTATATTTTTATTTATAATATATGTAGGTACGTATTAACAAGGTATGTTGACTGACTTTTGACTGGCGGAACTTATCGCCGCGTTTTGTCTTACTAGAGTCGAGAAATGAAGATAAGGAGCTCATTAAATGAAAATAATTCAAATATATAATCATTCCCGCGAGTGGGTATCGAACTTAAAATATATTTTACAAAAATGCATAACATTTTATAATTTAAACTTAATGGCCCTCAATCTTACTTTTGTCACTTTTTTTAATTTTTTGTTGCTCCTTATTTATCGTGGTAGGTTAGTAATATAGTAACATTTTTGATATACACTAATTAAAATAATTATTTTTGTAACTTATCGAAATATGAAACATTAATTCTTTCGTGACATGAATCAGATAAGTTTCCCTTTTCACTACTTTGGTAATAGTTATCTTGTTGTAGGCTTTATGTCTTGTTGTATATTGGACTGGTAATAAGCAAATAATCTCATAAGTAGGACACAAATATATGAAGAAAGTTATGCTTATATTTTGTCTGAATATGATATGAAAGTTATATATGAATTAGGAAATACGTTCGAAACGTGTCAAACGTTTTAATTAACGTTTATACCCTGAACAGACGAAGTGGTACGAGTCGAATTAAAGAGTCCTTGAAATATTTTCGGAAGCCTCTCGTTTGGGTTTATAAATCAAGCCATAACCGGACAATAGGACATTTGTAAATTCTAATAATTTCGAATTATTAATATATCATTATATGTAATATTTATTAAGTAACTTCTTATATAGTAGAGGGGCAAATAAAATTACGTGTTATGGAAAAATTTCCGAAAAAGATATCAATTTTGTAGTTTCCTGAAAAAATCGAATCCACTTGCTTAACCTTAATTTCATTTCATTACTATAACTATATTACAATAATGTAATGTATTATGTATGTATATTTATGTGTATGTATGTATTAATACAATAATAAAAAAATGTTCAATTTGAACGTGGTACCACATGAACGTTAAGTTTCGCCACTAACCAATTTACAAATACGGAATCGATTACAAATACGAGATTGATTTTATTTATCATACAAAAAGAGCTTAAAAACTCAACAAAAACATAACATACAATACCAAACTTAAATGATAATTAAAATATGAAATTTTGTATTACCATTATACGATCGGGTTACCACTCACAACGTCGAAACTGAACAAAGAGCAAATCCATTATGTACGTTCCTCTTTCCATCGTAAAAATACGAATTAATCATTTTATATATTACTCTCTGTTATTTTAATTAAGAACGAATAATAACCGTCGAAGAATAAAAATATACCACAAAGTATGTATAGGTATTAGATATTACGGTTTAGTTCATCGCATTTTCCTCCGGATATTGCGTTGTTCTTTTTGAATTTCACGATTCATCTGCACATAGCAGGATGGGAAGAATAAACTAGAGCTAAGACACTCCGTTGGATATTTTACCCATTTTGTTGAGTGACAGAACTCACCACCACTGTATGTCACTAGGCAGTATAATCGGTACCTCCCAGTAGAGACCGAAGCCAAAATCATCGCCTGCCTTACAGCATCATGATTACGACTTATAAGTTGGTGATAGGTAAAATCGTGTTCTGTGGAAAACACTTTGCTTTCCAAAACAAAAGAAAACAATGATTTGATTGAGTTTTCTCAGGCTTCCGAGGGACGGGAATGAAGATTTTAATTACTAGATGCTTTTATCAAAAGAGAGGTAAACAATATTACAAACAATTCTCGCTTCAAGTCTTGGCTTCCTGCGGTTTCATAATTAAATTTAGTAGCAGAAACATTAGTAAGTAACAAACGTAACTTAATGAGGCATGTCTGTAGGTACTCTAGTTTCGCGTCTTACGGTGAGTCCTCCAGCAAATCAGCATAATTACGTCTTTGGAGCAAGTGCATGCAACTTGCACATCCGACACTCTAAACTAGGCGGTTAAGCAAATGAGTGGGTACTCAGACACGCTCCGACTGTACGAAAGGTTCAGGTGAACCTCCCGTGCCCTAATGAACGCGAAATTAGAACGCCCTACCTTTTATTTTAATTTTGTCCCCGAGTGTTATAAGGGACAGTTGCTACCAAAAGGCGCTTTAATAACGAAGAAATCAAACTTATATTTTTATTTCATTGACACATAAGAAATATTTAATTTAAAATATGTACAGTTATTATTATAATCATGGTATTGGGACGTGCTACCACCATTGTGTCTAACTGCTTCACTTATTTAAAATACACGAGAGATTAAAAAAATAACGTGATATTCATTTAGCTACATAATAATATAAATAGCAACTTTTACTGTAAATACATTGTGCAAGAAGTAATATAAAATGACATATTATCTTGTGATGTGTATTTTTTATGCTGTAATGCTTATATGTAAATGATATCTATTTGATTTGATATTGCAAGCGGAGGTTGGTGAAAGAAGTGAGCAGGGAGCAGAGCCCCATTAACTAGTTATTATATTTTTAAATTATTATTTCTTGTGTTATTTTAATGTAAAGAGACTTCTTAGCAACGCATGGATTCACTGTGCAGATGCCGTGTTCATAACGTTGGATAGAAAGGAGCTTGGACGGTGCCTGGGACAGCTAGAAAAGCCGAAATCTTTTAGCAGATTATAGAGATTTCGCTGTTATACCTCCAGCACCGACTTCTACAGCTTAAAAATTAACTTTAAATCTATTCCCGGTTAGTTCGTTGATAAGTTTGAAATACTTGTTCACTTTGGTTGTGGCTAGAAATATTTGTTTCCGACGGAACTGTTGGTTCCACCAGTATTACACGTTTTAAACTTGAAGAATAAAAAAATAATCTAGTCTGGATGACCAAGCAACCAACATTTATTTTTGCATTCGTGTAAACTGAAAATACAAAAGTAATAATTTTGGACAAATTTCGTCAACTCAAGCTTAAAGCAAAAGTTACTTTGCGTTATAAATAAGGTCAGGTTTTAACAAAAATGTTTATAATTTGTAAGCTCGTCACGTTTCTCCAACAACGTATCACGGTGCCATACGCAAAGCTAAAGTTATTCAATATATTATGATGAAAATTCACAAATATTTTCAGTTTTCCAAACACTAATTGAATATGAATAGCTTGTTTATTTTTACGCGCCAAATAATTATTTCTTGACCTACTTTTGTAGTTAGTTACATATCCGAAAACGGGATTTCAATACATTTAAATAAGAACAGGTTTACTTATAGCCATTTATATCTGTTGGTAAAATATTTACAGCAACTTCTGCACTTTTAGTAGAGTACAACATATATTAATATTAGAGGCAAGAGGCCATAATGTGGTCGCTAAGTATGTTGCAGTGCTCCAGTCTACAGTAGCGTAAAAAGCTCTTAGTGTAATAAGAAAGCTTTCGACGGTTTTTCAGTGACTACCTGAATTTGGTTCGCTATCTGGATATACAACTTTTATGCTAATGTTAACGTAGATTTTTATCAATTATGTGACATAAATATACAGTTAAATTGTTTCAGTTACAAATGAAACTTTTTTTATATATTTATTAACTGTAATATTTATTTACCTCTTGAGAATTTAAATGTTAAATTAAATCAAGTTTCAATTTTATTCTAGCAGGCTCGTTTCTAATCTGTAATTATGATTATTATTTAGATTTAAATAATCTTCAATTTTTGTTGATTATTAAAAATCGATTTTTATTAAATCAGGAGTAAAATTCTCGAATTCTACTGAAGAGCTACTGCAAAGTTAAGATAAAGAAAAATATATTGATGAATATTTCCACAATACTTAAATAAAAGGTACGAAAATTCCAGCTTCTATCTGAAATTAGAATTTTAAAGCGCCACAAAGCATTCTGTCAACGTAGACGAAAATCGCAAAACGGATTAAAGTTAGGTGTAACAATTTCCTCTTTTATAGTAGCTCAAAGAAACGTAAAGTAGTGAGATTCTTTAAGCGGACAATAATAAATTAAATTTCTGATGTCTGTTTTGATGTTCGTGTTTATGGTTCGAATATTCAATATTTAAGAAACCACACGTAAACTTTATAAACGAGAAAAAGAAATTATGAAAACCATATTTATTCTATTCTATTTCTGCTATAAAATTGTGCTCCATAGTCTATTTTTAATATCTGTCATAGTAAGAGCATCATGAATATAGTGAATAAAACCGAATGAATAGTTCTAAATGCAAAACCTCTATTCCTAAAGCAGTTTCTAATTACAATTATGTCTTTTTTTTTTTATTTTTGAAATTAGATATAGAATATAAAGAGGGGTGGTAATATAAGAAGTACATAATTTGCAATATTCTAAAAGAATATGAAGTAATATACAAAGTTATTACCAAAAGGGAAACAAGTGAAATTTTGTTTGACATGGATATACTTGAGTTCATAAGAAGCTAGCAAGAGTAACGGCCGTCATCACTCATGGCATGTGCCTCAAGCATATTCTTTATTTCTTTTACTTTAATACTTTGTGTATATCTATTTCAAATTCGGTACGAAGCCAGCCTTTTACTGATGACACTTGTTGTTTGTTAAGGCAATAGAACATCTGTCACTGTCGTTGCAAAATACTTTTATTGAACTAGTTTGTCGCATACAAATATTAGCAACATGGCAGTCACATATGTTTTTCTGTTGTTTTATTAAATATATTAATAATACTCTACAGGTATGTTTTAGATTTCACTGTTGTCTAACTCTAACTAAGTCTACTAACTGACTAAAAAACAACTAACTAAAACTACTAACTAAGTCGTTTTTTAAGTTATTATATATTAATTTTATATATTGGTTTTAACATAAAGTATTATACATATGTAGGAGATACTTGAATTTAAAAAAGAAAACTATTACACTTGATGTAGAACCACAACAAAACAGCTAAACTATAAAAAAGAAATAATTGTTGTCTTAATAAAAGTTGATCAGCGTGATGGATATTTTCTGTTGTAATAAAAACAAATTAAAAATCTGATACTTCTGATGACAAACTAGAAGAGTCAATTTAATCTACTTATAACGTATAAGAAAATGAAGTCTTAGAAAACGTTATTCAGTATGATGAGCATTTTTTATAGTCATATAAAATAAAATATCTGGAACATTTGATGAAGAACCATAATAGTACAATCAGGCTGTCGTGGCGCAGTTGTTCAGCGTCTAGCTGTAAGCGCGATGGTTGTGAGCTCGATTCCCAATTGACAGAAAGATTATTTTTACATTTCAATTATTCCCCGCCAGTTTAAATGTCAATTTTTGGCAAACAGAAACAATGGTACCATGGTCTAATGGTAACATTGTCATACAGTGCAGGCAAACAAACTTGCGGGCATAAACTTGTTTTATATAAATATTTAATTAAAAATTTAACAAGCGAACTCATGTATATACATGTGTATATAATCATTCTGTGTGTACATCAATTACATTATTTATTACTTATACAGGTACTTATATAAGTATATATAGGTTTTTTGCCGGTCTAATACATCTATCATATAATATGGTTTCTCATAGATATTCGCGGACGTTCTAGCTGTTTCATAAAATATTTCTATATCAAATCACGGACAAAGTAAGCGATACGATTCTAGCGGGAACTCTATGAATAAAATTATCATTTTGCAGAATTGATTCTGGAGCACAGTAAAATACTTGTATTATGCCTGGTTAGGGTGTTTGCTTATTCGTGGATGTCGTATTATTTTCATGAAAATATTGAATGTATGTATAAGACACTTCATTATTTTACTTGCAAATAGCAAAATATTGGTTCTATAATAATTACAATATCAACACAATATTTCCAAGTTGTGTTTAAATGCTCTATAAGATGGTAATAATTGTATGTGCAATATAACTAATAGAAAATATTCCTTATGCTTTATAATATTCGATTGTATATAAATAAATATTATTCACTTATTTGAATTAAACAATAATAATGAGGTCATTCATGACATGACTATAAGCGCGATTGGTCGTAGGCTCAATCGTTTAATTCCCAATTTAATGAAAATTGATTCCACTCACGGGAATAATTATATATGTAAAGTATATTCAATTCCGAATTGTGCTAAGAAAAACCGCGGCTTTGAGTTCCACCACTCAACACACAATATCCTGAATATGTACGGAAAGTAAGATTGGAGTGTCTTGACACCAGATTTTCATGACTACTTGGCTAAGAAGGAAAAAATCTGAGGCTGTGAATAATAATATATCATGTACATTAACCCAAACATGTTTGGGACTGACTTTCTTTTCTCCAATTTCTGACCATTGAAAGATATTACTTACTAGACCTTGGAGCCCGCCACTAACCCAACCATTTTTTATTCATTAATATTAATATATCCGTCTATAAGCTTTAAATTTATAACATGTAGAGTCAGTCCTATGCTAATTGATTGCAATCCTACTTCAATTTTCTCATATCAATCCAGTTAAATATCAAACACGATATTAAATACTATTAGATTAACTTAACTGTCATGAATGACTCAATTCGATCTGTCTCCAGGGAGCTTAATATTGCACATAATCCAATTAGTATACAACAAAAGTAGTGACTGTTTTCCGCTGGGCTTGTCCAATTAGCCGTAGTGTCTTATCACTAGATTTTCTCCGCCAACCGATACCACTATAGGGTTTTGGACGCAGGTAGTGACGTATATGCAATCAGCTCTTTGATACATGCTTAATCACAACCGTGAAAATGAGATAATTAACACGGTGATTGGACGAACGCTGGTTAACTAGGTTGACTTAGAGTAGTTAATATTGTATGTAATTTTATACATCATGAAGGTATTTAATGACTTTTTCATTAATTCGTCTTTTATAATATTGTATTTTATAAAAAATTAATACATACTTCAGTCGGTTCGTAGGTGAAGTTTATGTTTGCATTCGTTAATAATATGAACCAAAATTTACGCTGACTCGGGCATTGACTGATTGATGTATATCGTTTATTAGTTCTCGTTTATTAGCTTAGTTCAACAAAATATAATTTAATAATATATAGATTTGTCTTAATTAATATAACATAGTCATTAAATGGTAAAAAAGGGTAAACGTAGAGCCCAGTTTTAAGGCGAGATTTTCGAGGTTTCTTGTTGAGTATAACTAACCGTGGCACTTAATCTAGTAAGCCTTTCATATCACAAATAAATAAACCTTACCTTTCATATTACCAACAAATAAGACATTAACAATGTCAATAAAAAGTTTACCTACGGTGGTAAGTACATGCAACCGCTACGGTATTTCTGACAGTGCCACTACAACGATTCGTTAGTATTGCACGATATATTTTCTACGTGATTGATACATCGAAATCTCATTAAAAAAAAAAACAAAAAAAAAACGCCGATCAAGCAGAGCTTCACTTACCTCCACTCTATTTTAATGACTGAAAAGATGGAATAACGGGAATTGTGAAAATAGGGGCAAAACGTTATAGGCAACCATATGACGGAAGTATCCATACTATTTTAGTCGTTATGTGTCGTTATTTTCGAACTACTCCTCTAGGGATAAAGCTTGAAGTTAAAAAAGATAAAAGGAAATGTCCCAAAAATTTCTTGTTCCAGAATACGCTACAATATTTTGATGACCACATCAATCCATTGACAAATACTTCGATTTAACTGTAAAATCGACCATCGAATCACATCCGAATAAATGACATATATATTTCGATGACATCATGTAAATTTTCATCAAAAAATAAGATTATAGTTATCGACAATGTTTGCGGAATATATAAATCAGCCCAAGTGTTATTAAGTTTTTTATCACCAAAATAGTATTCCGGATTTAACATTTAAGAATTGAGAAAATGAATTTAATGTTAATAAAAATCAGCTATTTGAATGAATGGTCTATTATGAGTAGACAAGTATTGTATTGTAGTTTTCTCTAGATATAGATATAGATAATAATATAAATACATATAGATAGAAATAAACACTTAGTGCTAAGTTTGTAATATTTAGGTATTAGTAAAAATTGTTTTACGAAATAGATGGTTTACTGTACTGTATTTTATATATGTCCCTTGCAAATATGTAAAACTGCAATCTCAGTACTATCAGATCCAGAGTGAATCGAATAGTAACAATACTGTTCGCTGAAAATTCTGCCGCTTGATAAAAAATCGCCGTAATATTTCAGCGTCAGCTCGGATAACTTCCTAGAATTACGTTCTAACCTTATATGAGAAAATCTGTCACTTTTGACACAATTTTAAACGAGCATATTGTCTATAACACATGTTATAATGATCAAATAATGCTGTGCTACCTTCGTAAATTATGTTCAAATAATAGCTTCAGTAATTTAATATGTATTTAGTACTAAATACTTATCGTTATTCTATGACTAAATTAAATTAAATCTTTAAAAATTGTAGCTTTTTATTATTCTGATATATAACCTATTCTTCTATAAAATTTTATCTAGATCCGTAAAGTTGTTTTTATTGTGAAAGACTAATAAACATCTATACATCTAATATTTCATCAGTTCAATGATGTTCAATCAGAGATATTTACATTTTAGGTATATGAATACCTTAAATATATTATTCCGTAATTTCCCAGTATTTTGGTGGTAGGAGGTTCGTCCTCCGTCTGGCTCGCAACCACTATCATGTCAAAGACGAACCGCCAGATATCTTATGATGTGTTCCGGTTCGATGTAAGCCAGGTTTTCCCCTTTCCCACCCATCCTTTCCCCAAAATGTGGTGGTTCCGATAGCGGACTACTACATTGTCCTCCCTTTCCATCTGTATCCTCTAGGTTGGCAACGCATCTAGTACATCTCTTGTGTTGTAGATGTTCATGGGCGAAGGTAACCACTTACCATCAGGCGGTCCTTCTGCTCGTTTGCCATCCGGTATCCATAAAAAAAAAAAAAAGAAAATTTAAATACATGTAAATGTTAAACAAGCCGGCAAATCAAATATTATTTTTTTTATTTACTTTTATATTGTTAGCTTATTTTATTTTAAAATAATCATTTTAAAATATACAGAGTATTTACCAAAAAATATTAACAGCAAGATTTATTGGTTTAAAAAAAATAGTTTCAACAGATGTTACCAAAAAACATTCAGTCATAAACGAAATTACAGGCGACAATTAACTGAGTATGTAATATAAAAAAGAAAGAAGAACATTTTACAATTAGACGTGCTTTATGCAGCTAGTGTCCTCGTAAATGCGTTAATAACGCATTGCGTAGTGATGTTTAGTCACTTTATATAAACATAGATGTCACACCATGGTAGTGTGTGTAACATTTATTTTGTTAATTTAACATATTTTTTATGCATTATTTGAAAAAATGTTCTATATAAACTGTAAGTGTGCCAAATTCCATGCTCCTCCGTCTACGTAATTTTAGTAAAAATGGATCCAAAGTATTTGTTTCACGTATTTATATATAGGTTTACACTTAAATATAGTATATAAAATTTTCGTAAAATCCTTACTTTAAAACATGTCTTATTAAATTAGCAAATGCACACTTACATTAATCTTTCAAATAATAAGATATGAGTCGCAATGAATGCTTTTTTGGAAACTTCTATTAAATTACTGTCATTAACCAAACATCTTACTGTTAGGATCTTTTGGGGAACTCTGAGTTAATTTTATTTTTATTTTATTCAGAATTAATAAAAAAATAACTTGAAGGAGGAAACTAACGACGAGAATATAAGTAATAATTTAGTAAGAAGAAGAGTTTTTCTTTCTTCAAAATTTTTTTTTTTAATAAAAGCTGTTAGTTGAAGCTAAATAATATTTTTACTTCTCTTCAAATATCGTTTAGACATAAAATCGATATAAATATGTATATATTTTCACTGGCATATTTTATATTACAAATATTTATTATCACATTGCTTTATCAGTTAAGCAGAAATTTATATCGCGTTTCAAAGTATTTCTAAACGGAAATCATGATAGATACCAGCGCTTGACATTCGCGAATACAGTTTCTAGAAGATAGGTGAATTGAAAAGATCAAAGATAGTGTAGTCGTAGCTTTTACTTAAGTATCTCGATGCTCCTATTTTCAACTCCATAACACTTTTAATTGAAAATAAGATTATTATTGACTGCTTTATTGGCATATACTAATATGAAAAGTTATAGAAACGGTCCAAACAATTGTGACATGATGCGTCGGATGCGTCATCTGCTCGGTTAAATGATAATGTACATGGCGTGTCATTTACTCCTTGGAATAGTTTATGGTTATATTTTAGATTGTACATCAGTTTTCAGTTTTAAGTTAACTTTAGACTTAGTTAAAATTCTTTATCAATAACATATATATTGATAACATCTATATTGATATATGAATGAATATGTAAATAGACAAATTGGGATGTAATTGTAAATAAATTACTCCTAACGTCATCATGAATTTTACAAGTATTTCATTTTTAACTTAAACATACTAAATTAATATTTAAATTTGTTAATTTTCACTTAGAATTGAAAATTAAATGTGTAAGGTCATCGTGGCGCAGTAGTAACAGCAGCAGGGCAGCATTCAACTGTAAATGGTTAGTTATGGGTTCATTCTCCACGTGAAAGAGTGATTAAATTTCAATTTTATGCATATTCCACGCTTCGTTAAAACCAATCGCGGCGTTAAGTTCCGCTACTCAGCACATCATATCGCCAATTATGACGACCGAAATAGGAAGACCGAAACGTCCCAACTCTTGATTCTCCTACCTTTTAATTAAAAAAAAAACAATATTACTTGTTGATCTGAAATAATTTGTTAACTTTAATAAACAACATTCGCAAAACGGCCAATTTTAAAGGAAATATGTTACCAATTATAAAAATAAAATTTAAATTATTAACTTAACTTAGTTAGCGGTATAATCAAAAGGAAAATATTTTTTTAAATATTGCAGTTTGCTACTGGTTAAACATTTAATATAATATAAAACTTGTCCCTTGTTTTGTAACAATGAATGCATATAAAAGTAAACAATATCACATAGTGGTATTGTATAGTATCCAGTAATTTGATAAATAATTTTAATTTGTAACATTGTTGTTGGTAAGCTACGTATATATATCTATCTATATATATATATATATATATATATATATACGAAGTAAGCTCTAAGAAGAAGTCTGTAATCTCAAATCATGCAAGTTACATTTGATCCACAGCCCCGTTTACGTATTTTAAAGTATTCTATATAAAATTAAACATGGCCACGACAATATGTTAAAGCAATAAATAAAAAAGTTGGTTTTGCAGAATGTGTACGAAAGTTTAAATCGAAAATAGATGCCGTCTCTCAATGAGGGAAAAAGTATATTTAATTTTTTTTTACTTTTTGAAAAAGCTTATTTAAAATAATTTAGAATGTTTGCTTCTAACAAAATTCTTCGATTATTATAAAGAACTACGCTTATGGTTTTAATACATATTTGTCCAAACTAGCACATTCATAGAGACTTTTCTCCTGGTAAAAAGTAACTTATGTGACATCCTTGTACTAAAATTCAACGTAAGATAATATACTTTGTAATCCGGTACGAAATATCTGCCACATTGCTTTATTATAATAACCGACAAACGTTTAATCGGCAAAATTCCTAGCGAGAATATTCTCATACTTGTTAATGTTCTCCACGTTACTTACACGTTTAACGTTACTGTATCAAAGCGCGGAATTTATATTGAATTTCGTGTTGTGAAATCTATCTTGAATGTCTATGGTATAGTTTAATTCCATAATTATAGTATACATATTATACCTATTAAGGTTCTGCAAGAAAGAAACAATAGTATGGACTTATTCCGCCTAACAGACACATAACCTTAATTATTTAGGAAAAGAAATGTTTTTCTAAATTATATAATTTTACATACAATGTCATATTTACTCGGGATGTATTCCAATTCAAATTTAAATTCGAAATATATATTTTTTTGAATACACTTGCGAACTTGTTTAATGTCGAATACTTACGTCCAACAAAATAAAGGTACCATCATCGGCTTGGAAGGCACAACGTTATGATGCTAGTTACGAGATACAGTTCGACATAGGGAACATTGTTTTAGGGCTTATCTATTTATGACGAAAGAATTATATTTATTTTTTACTTTCATTAATTTGTCAAGATCAAATACTAAATACAAATAGTTACCATGATTTACTTAAAAATGGCGGCGAAGTTATGAACAATAATCTGAGAGTTCATAGCTTTGGTATTTCCTCGTTGCTAGGAATTTTATTGATGTTTGAGGAATCTCTGGAAACAACCCCTTCTATTGACATAATCTTCCTGCAGTTCTGATTCAGATATTTATATTTAAGCGTTAGATAGGATAGTCGTTGGATAAAGACTAACATTTTTGGTAGATTCTAAGGAATTAAATTATTTAATTTCAGTTTTCTCTAAGTTAGAATTTTGGTCTTCTACATAGGATTTACAATTTCGCTACAAATGAAATAAATATATAGTATACCTACTAAAAGTAATCATTATATTCATTTCGAATTTTGTATATTTTATATGAAACCATAATATACGAGTATATAAACAAAACGTGCATCTGTTTAAAATTGGACTTGTAAATGCAAATCCACGTCGGTATCGCGGGAGCAATTCATCCATCTGAATTTAAAATTACTAAATGTTAAAACCATTTCACATTTATTATTAAATTGATATAAATATTAGAAGCAATAGGTTATTGGTTGATTAGACTATAGTTTAGCAATGAATATAAAAAAATATTTTTTTTTAGGTACATGTGTTTGAAAGTGCATATAATAATAGAACTTCATAGGTATGGAATGAATAAGGTTACATAATATGTATGTAGAAATACTCCTATGACAAATACTTATTATACATAAATCAATAATTCGTAAAGTATTAAATTATTTTAATTATTAATATTATAAATCTAAAAGTCTAGTTATAAATATCCCGATGTTTGTTATTCTCTCACGCAAAAAATACTAAACGGATTAAAATGAAACTTTACTATTTTATGCATTAAGCGCGGCGTTGAGTTCCGCCACTCAACACGCAATGTCTCAATTTGGCGGAAAGTGGGGAACGGAAATGTTGAAAGAGAATGGAGTGTCTTAACACTAGGTTCTCTGGTACCCTCTGGCTACCCCGCTACATGCGGGATACAGCGTGAAGTTTGAAGTTAAATGTATTATAATTGTATACACAATACACTAATATAAAAATTTAATATTTATATTAATATTTATTTTACTTTAATATTTGATTTATTGCTTCTAGATTTTGCTCGTTATCAAAATCGAATTTTGTTAAAAACCTTACATATATATGTACAATAAAATAAATATAAATCTATTACAATGAAATATTGCGATGACGAGATAAGTCACGTGCAGGTAGTAAATAACATACAACACCGTTAAATATTCACTGAATCGTTAAACTGGTCATACAGACGCAAATACGCCGCGGTGTCCGGGGACCTATCCATCTATCTAGCTATCGAGTTGGCGCACTGTTTCGAAATATCAGCCTTTAAAAATGCAATGCAATCCGATCATCATACGCTGAAAACCGTGAAACGTTTTAGCGTTTAAAATGTCACTGGAGCAATTAAACTGCGATGGCTTTGAAATGAAAATATATATCCATCTAATGGACTTTCCTAATATTAATTTGAAATGTCAATGTGTATGAAATCATGCATATATTTATGTAAGAGAATATCCATGCACCATTGATGCATGCATCATGCTGAATGATGATAAATAAGTTTATATTTTTTTTTTTTTTTTTTTTTTAACTTTCGCTGTAACCCGCATATAGCAGGGTAGGCAGAGGGAACCAGAGAACCTAGTGTTAAGACACTCTATTCTCTTTCAACAATTCTATTCTCCACTTTCCGCCAAATAAATAAGTTTATGATTTTTATAAGCCTATTTATTTTCAAAAAAACATGCTAACACGGAAATATTTTCTAAAAATAATTATGTTTTAACTACGAGTATACTTACACTTTTTAAATGTGTTACTTTAAAATAAAAAAAATATATAAATTAGATTTTAATTTCTTCTTAAACACATTCTTTTTTATTATTTTTTTATTATTTTAATACAGGTATATTACGTATATTATATTACGTACACGTAGAATATTTTCCCTACTTCTTTAATATTGATTTAAAATAAGCTACATTTTTAGATGAGATTTGTAACATTTTCTGGAATCATCTTAGAAAATAGAAGAAAATCATAATGTCTATTAGTACATTTTAGTCGGCTAATTTCTTTCAACCGCAACCGCAATCACTAATATAATGCTTACGATGGCTTTAACACTAGCGACGTAACTTGAAGGTATAAATAAAAAATCTAGTTTAAATTCTAATGCTCATTAGAATGTGACTGGTAAAAAATAAACGAAATCATAATTTATTACGCTTGCATCATAGTATATCTACAATATAATTTAGCTTGTACCCAAAAACGTCTCTTTACTCCGTTTTCGGCTTCAAAAGGCAAATAAATCGTTTATGTCACATGATATACTTATGTATAATAAAATTCCAAAAATATTTAGAAATATTCAAGTAACAGCACTTAAGTCTAAAGTCAAGATTAAAAACTAAGAAAAGTAAATTAAACTGCAAGATATTTTTTTAAGAGATTTTTTTCACTTATTTCATTACGTTTTTTTTAATCATCGAAATCATATAGGTAAAAAATATTTTCGTCAAAATGAAAAAAAAACAGTAATAGATATTTCTTTCGTATTTATTTATTTTCCTGGTATTAGAAAAGGATCGCGTGCCACAAGAGATTTATAACTCAATCCAACAATCAGCGAAACGCTTAACTAGCTGACGATAAGGTGCCGGCAAGTGATTGCGTCCGTCTATTCAGAGATATCTGCCGATACCTTCACCTGCCCATAACTTTATTAGTTTATATACTTTACGATTTTTCCAAATTCATTTTTAAAAAACTGTAGACATATTGCAGATACATATGGAACAAATCAACAAAAATAAAGTGGGAAACGGAATTATTGAAAGAAAATGGAGTGTCTAAACACTAGGTTCTCTGGTTCCCTCTGCCTACCCTGCTAAAAGCGGGTTACAGCGTGAAAATACGTAGATAGTATTTTTGTTGATTTAAAAAAGAATCTCGTTAAGTGGACATTTGATTTTTTCCCAACTTCTGTGCTACTAATACAAAAGTACTCATTGACGCAAAAAATAGGCGTTACCTTA
>JAKGSA010000990.1:115962-139618 GCA_033558755.1 Philaethria dido | reverse complement strand
ATATTCGGTAAAGGCAATATAATAATAAAATTTTTAAATACCTGTTCTATCGTCCCCGTAGAGTGATAAATAAATCGATAAACTCAGTTTTGAGATAGAAGTTAAAGGTTTGAAAAATTGAAATCATCATAGCTTTTTACCCGACTGTCACAGGAGGGTTATATTTTTCGCGCGTATCATGTATGTTTGTAAAATTCTTTATTACCTCATATTTACCTAACCCCTGGACCGAATTATATAATTAAGGTGACATTAGATAGGTATTAACACTCCAAGTGTTCTTAGATATGTGACTTCACTTTTAATTTAATATGGCGCCCTCTAGAGGCAATTACCTCATGAATAATTGATTTTAAAACTAATACCTTGACATGTGATAGGCTACACCTATCTTACTTTTACAAAAGACAGATAGCAAGTATGCTATCTTATTATATACACCTAAACTTAGCCAATTCTTTGGCTATAAAAACAACTGTTCCTATTGAACAGTATAATTTGACTACTGCTTTGGAATCCGTTCCAATTAATTTAAATTAATCTATAAGACAAAAGAGGCCATCTCTGGCGATACTTCATGTTATAATAAAAAACAAAGAAAAAATAATGTCAGAATAAATTCAATTTGTTATGACAATGATACAAACTTGGTGCATCAAAACATACAAGGTATGCTTAGAAAAGAATTAGAAATTGAATTATTCCTAAATTGTAATAATATTCATATACTTTGTATAACTGAGCATTGGCTTCGAAACTATGAGGCCATTTTTAATTTCAGTAACCACCAAGTAGCTAGTATGTTCAGCCGAGAAAAAGCAATTCGCGGTGGCTCTTTAATAATTTTGAAAAAATGTTACAAATTTAAAGAACGTAAAGATATTGTGAGCCTCTCTGTTGAGCAGACTATTGAAATGGCCTGTGCAGAGCTTGAGCATTTCATTATTGTAAGTGTATACAGACCTCCCACTGGGTTATATGAACACTTTGAAACTATTTTAGACCAAGCTCTTGTAAAATTATCTGGATCTAAGAAATTTATAATAGTATGTGGTGACTTTAATATTAATTTACTAGATAATTCCACCACTTGCACTAGATTCAGGTCATTACTAAAATCATATAACCTGGCTAATTTATTTCTAGAGCCAACAAGAATTACTAATTGTACAGCTACTTGCATTGATAATATTTTTACAAATGCTGTACCGAGAAACAAATCTATAATTAATATGCTGAGTTCAGACCATTGCGGACAGTTAGCTTCCTTTTTCTTTTGTAACAATAGAATTAATAAAAATAATAAAATTGTATGTGTGCCGATGACATCTGGCCGTGTAGAAAAGTTTGGAAGTAATATAATAGCAAAACTTAAATATTTAAATCATAATAACAATCCAAACATTTTATATGAAAAGTTTTTTAGTGTCATTAAAAATGAGTACAATGCTATATTTACTTCCAAAACTGTAAATTTCAGGGGTTTCTTGTCGTTTAGTGATTGGGCGACGATTGGAATTTATAAGAGTAGACAAAGGTTATATGATCTTTATAGTGAAAAAACATATAACCACCAAGAATCTTTTAAAAATTATGTTAGGAATTATTCAAAATTGTTTAAAAAAGTATGTTCCATGGCAAAATCCTTACACATTAAAAACAAAATTAAAAACTCTTTAGATAAAATTAAAATGACATGGAACATAATAAATTGTGAGGCTGGAAGGGCGAAGAATCGCAACTGTGAATTTAAATTAAATATTGATAATAGTTTAACCAGATCCGATCAAGAAGTTGCGTGTGCATTTGAAAAATTCTTCGCTGATATTCCGGTTTCAACAACCAAAACTCTTATATCTTCCACAACCGTCGCTGAATCATTGCTTAAGGAGAGCGTACAGAAATGTGAAGTAGATTTTAAATTTAAATCAGTCAGCTCAAGAGACATTGTAAAGACATTTAATTCCCTAGATATCAAAAAAACATCGGATCTATGGGGTATCTCTGTGAAGCTGATTAGTTATATAATAGACGCTATTGCTCCTTACCTTGCGAATATATACAATAATTGTATAGAGTATGGTGTGTTTCCTGACCTGATGAAATTTAGTAAAGTCATACCGATATTTAAATCGGGTAGCACATCAGACCCCAATAACTTCCGACCAGTATCTGTGCTACCCTCATTCAGTAAAATTTTTGAAAAAATTATTTTAAATCAAATATTAATGCATTTTGATTTACATAATCTTATGCATGAAAAACAGTATGGCTTTACTAAGGGTCGTTCTACTGCTGACGCTGGTATAAATCTCTTAAAAAGTATCTATGAGGCTTGGGAGGAATCGCAGGATGCTCTTGGTATATTCTGTGACCTGTCCAAAGCATTTGACTGCGTTCAGCACTCTACGTTGGTCATGAAGCTACACCACTACGGTATAAGAGGACGTGCACTCAATCTTCTGGCCTCTTATTTAAGTAACAGGATTCAGAGGGTTGATGTAAATGGCAAGAAATCTCCTGGATCACTAATCAATATGGGGGTCCCACAGGGGTCTATTCTTGGTCCTTTCCTCTTTTTAATATACATAAATGATTTACCATATCTTGTCGGAAAGAGCCATGATATAGTATTGTTTGCTGATGATACTTCCTTAATATTTAAAATGAAAAGGTGTCTAAATGTTTATGACGATGTAAACAATGCTCTTACTAAAATAGTACATTGGTTTAGTGCTAATAACTTACTATTGAATAGTAAAAAAACTAAATGCGTCATTTTCAGAACGCCTAATACAAAAATTGTTAAAGCCAATGTACTGTTGAATGGTGAAGCCGTGGATCCTGTTGATTCTACGGTATTTCTCGGTATCACCATAGACTCCAAGTTACAGTGGGGACCTCATATTGACGGATTGGCGAATAGACTTAGCTCAGCAGCTTTCGCGGTTAAAAAAATTAGATTATTGACTGACGTGGAAACGGCACGTCTTGTTTATTTTAGCTACTTTCATAGTATTATGTCCTATGGCATTATACTGTGGGGTAATGCAGCCGCTATTAATTCGATCTTTGTCCTGCAGAAGCGAGCTATTCGTGCAATCTATAACTTAGGCCCTAAAGATTCCTTAAGACAAAAATTTAAGGAAATTAATATTTTAACAGTTGCCTCTCAGTACATCTTTGAAAATGTACTGTATGTTAAGAAAAATATTAATAATTTTAACAAAGTTGGCGATGCACATAATATAAATACAAGAAATAGGCTTAAACTTGCAGCGCCTGTAACTCGATTGCATCGAGTCCGCAATTCTTTTATGGGACAATGTGTATACTTTTACAATAGGATCCCAGAAAACGTCCGAGAACTTTCCATTTTACAATTTAAAAAAATTGTAAAAAGACGTTTGTGTGTTAAAGGTTATTACCTAATTAGTGAAGTCCCGCTGAGTTTCTTGCGCCGGTTCTTCTCAGGTCTGAGGCATTAAATTTAGTGAACCGGTGGTAAATTATTTGACGTTCAAAAAATGAAGCTTGTAACTTCTTATTTCGAATAAAATTATTTGACTTTGACTTTGACTTTGACTTTGATTCATTGAAGTAATCTATACAAATATAATCTAGATAAGTAGGTACTAATATGTTTCAAATTATAATTACCTATTATCCTGAGTGAAAATGAACAATAACAATTTTCAAATTATTTTGTGTAATTATTGCTGTTATGTGGTTAAACTACATTTTGAATTTAATTAAATAATGAACAATCTATGAACACATAAATACATATAGATATATATTTTATTCTATATAAAAGTTGCGACATATATGTAGATTAGCTATGATGTTCATAAATCGTTCTCACAAACATACAAGATTTTGGACATAACTTATTTTTTTACCTGTAGCTTGACGCTGTATTTCGCACATAGCAGAGTAGGCAGAGGGAACCAGAAAACTTAATGTTAAAACACTCCGTAGTCTTATAAAATTTCCATTCCACACGCCTTCTATCTAAAATATATATCTTACTAAATATTATTTATACTTTTATTTTCTGGCGTGGGAATCAAAACCACAACCTGTCATTTAGATACACGCTTGTGCCTCTGCACCATGACAGGCCTCTCATTTTTTTATCTTGGTTTACTTATTAATTATCTTCGTCTCTTCTACAACTTTTTGTATTTTAACGCCTGTCGTGGCGCAGAGGCACAAGGGTGCGACTGTAAACGCGACAGGTTGTGGGTTCGATTCCCACTCCAGGAAATGGAATTTTTCATTTTCTGGGTTTGGTAACAAGGCAAAGCGCGGCGTTGACTTCTAACACTCTGCACGCAATGCCTCAATTCAGTGGAAAGTGGGGAACGGAGTGGAACGGACACTAGGTTCCCTCTGCCTACCGTGCTATATGCGGGATACAGCGTGAAGCTATGTATGTATGTATGTAATTTTTTTTATTCAGATTTTAATAGTACACAACTTTTTGTCTTATTGCATAACTTCCTAAGTGATAAGAAATTCGGATCAAGAGGAGATTGTGACAATAGATTACTTGAGTTTTTTGCCAATAGAGACAAGATTTTCTACTAGAAAGGGATTTCTCTATTTTTATAAAGGCAACTAAATGGATAGGACATATTTGATACAAATCGGATAACCAGAAAACATCTTAAATATAATTTGGATTTTTAATTATAATTATTCCTCCAAACATTATTTTAACCTACAATTATCGCATTCAGTAAGGCACGTGCCTTACTCAATTGCGTCACAAAACGCTAAAAAATATTAATTTGAAATGAAAAACAAACCTAAGAATTCCGAAAATTCTTATAAATATACAAATTCATTCAAATATAAATCTATGTTAACAAAAATTATGAAATAACTTCAGCATGACTACAGTTATTTTTTCATACTTGTTGATGAAAGAAAAACTTTCTAGATGAAAATGGAAGCGTTTGAGTTTTTATTCGAAACGTGAGTAATCTGTGGTTAGCCGAATTCCCGGTACTAATAAAGTACTTTGAAGATTCATGTTTTTTCGGTGCCCTTAAGGAATATTGCTTTTTACTAAATTTGCGGCTTATTCCTAGCATATCGTGTAGGTACGCCTAGAAGTAGGTACACTCTAGGGAATAGCCCAGCCGTATAAATTTACCAGTTAATAACCACGAAGCTAATCGAATCTTTCTCTTGCTTTCTAATAAATAAATAATTTGTGATTCTTTTAAGTTTCTTGTATATAATGAGTATATCATATAAGGCAGTATTATTAAAATGTATTCTACAGCTTCATGTTATTGAATAATAAGTTTCCTATATATTATTTTTTTTTTTTTATGGATAACGGATGGCAAACGAGCAAAAGGACCACCTGATGGTAAGTGGTTACCTTCGCCCATGAACATCTACAACACCAGAGGCGTTGTAGATGCGTTGCCAACCTAGAGAATACAGATGGAAGGGGAGGACAATGTAGAAGTCCGCTATCGGAACCACTACATTTTGGGGAAAGGATGGGTGGGAAAGGGGAAAACCTGGCTTACATGCCATCGAGCCGGAACACATCATAAGATATTTGGCGGTTCGTCTTTGACATGATAGTGGTCGCGAGATAATATTTATGTATATTTGCCTTAGAAAGATATTAGAATATTAATATTACTAATGCATAAAATACACGTCGCCATAGTAATATGTACCACTTTATATGAAGTATAATATATATAAAATATAGGATTGTTTGTAATATTTATGAGTATGTTATAAATTTTATGAAAAATAATGACTTCCTGCACTTCTCTTTTCCATAACACTCTTCTTTGCCATATACTTTAACTACAACACATAATGTTATATTTAAAAAACTTATATTCATAACTGTGTAAATGCGACAGGTTGTGGGTTCGATCCCCACTCCAGGAAATGGAAATTTTAGTATTTTCATTTCTTGGGTTTGGTAACAAGGCAAAAGCGCGGCGTTGAGTTCCGCCACTCAACACGCAATGCCTCAATTCGGCGGAAAATGGGGAACGGAATTGTTGAAAGAGAATGGAGTGTCTTAACACTAGGTTCTCTGGTTCCCTCTGCCTACCCTGCTATGTGCGGGATACAGCGTGAAGTTAAAAAAAAAAAATATTCATAACATATTGCTGTTTTTATTTGTTTTGTATGTATTATTTTGCTTGTAGATATATTCGGTGTAAAGACACACTTTATTACTGCAAAAACGAGATAAAAGGCGAGACCTTTGTTTTTTTGGCCCTATAGCCAGGTATAAGATACGTTAATATATAAACTATAAAATTTATTATTTATATTAAGTTTATGTATAAACTTTTAACTTTGTACCTCTTTTTACAAAAATATGTGGACAGAGGAGCATAAAATTTGGCACACTTATAGTTTATATAGAGAAGGACTGCAGAATGCTAATATACATGTTTTTAAAATAATGCATAAAAAGTATATTAAATTAATATAACAAATATTACACACTTCCATGTTAATATAAAGTGACATATATATTGCTAAAGACAACGCGTTGTTAACGCGTCAAGGGGGACACTAGTTAATGTAAATTCAAAAAATCTAGAAGGTATATAATTAGTCTGAATTGACGCTGTATTTTATCGATTTAAGAGGACTTTTAATTCCGTATAAATAGACTCAACACTCAATATCTCTCGAATACATTCTCCGCTATGTTAATCAATTAAATTCAAAGAAATTTTTGACTTTTTATTTTTCATCAATTTAAAAAAATCTTATAAAAAGCCTATCCGTTACTTAGACTTAATTTTATTATACTTATGAGACTTAAATTCTAATTTCAATTATAATTTACTTCTCTGAGTGTGACTGTAAAATAATTTATTAAATATTTGGCAGGAAATAAATATTTACAGTTTCCAAACTGATTTCAATAAGGCAGTTTCCGCCTCGTTAAAACCAAGTAAAGTTTTGACAAAGCTATTTCCGCGCCGCTGAGTGACGTATCGTATCAACCGCTTTTATTTTTTGTGTTCCATCCCCAATATTGCATAAGTAAGGCTTGTATTGTATACAACATGATGAATAAAACATGAATGATACGTAATATTAGGTACTAGATTATAGAAATACCAAATAAATATCTGTGCAGTTGAAATTAATTTAGTATATAAATTTATAGTGATATTATTACACATTTATGTGTTATTCTGATATATGTATAACGCCTGTCGTGGCGCAGAGGCACAAGCGTGCGACTGTAAACGCGACAGGTTGTGGGTTCGATTCCCACTCTAGAAAATGGAATTTTTCGTTTCCTGTGTTTGGTAACAAGGTAAAGCGCGGCGTTGAGTTCCGATTCCGAGATCAGCACGCAATGCCTCAATTCGGCGGATGGGGAACAGAGTGTCTTAACACTAGGTTCCCCCTGTCTACCCTACTATATGCGGGTTACAGCGTGAAGTTAAAAAAAAATGTATAAGCGATGTCTACATGCATGCATATATGTCTATGTATGTCGCTAATATTATTTATGAATAAAGAAAAAAACATCAATTTATCTATTAATCCTTTGACTACATTTCGTACATGTTGTTTGAAAATGAAGAACAAATTGACCTTGTTCCCTTTGCATTCACCGCAAAATGCGGGCCATGCGTGTCTACAAATATATGTGTTTGTTTATCTCCTATATCTATGATAACCATTATGCAGGGTCTACTTCTTTTGAATTCGCGATTTAAGTAGGATCTTTTTTTAGCTTCACGCATATAGCAGAGTAGGCAGAGGGAACCTGAGAACCTAGTATTAGGACACTCCGTTCTCCTTTAGCAATTCCGTTTCCGAGTTTCCGCCGAATTGAGGCATTGCGTGTGGAGTGGCGGAACTCAACACCGCACTTTGCCTTATTACCAAAATCCAGGCAATGAAAATACTAAATATTATTTAAAATGTTCAATTCCTGGAGTGGGAATCGAACCCACAACCTGTCGTGTTTACAGTTGCAACGCTTGTACCTCTCCACGACAGGCATCTCGGATGAGTAGGATATTTCATATAAACTTAAACAGATTTTCTAAACCAGAAATGAATTAGTATCATACATAAAAAATATTCTTATAGGTATTATATTTTTTTCTTAAAACCAATATGTAACTAACTCTAGTTGTAGAGTACTCACTGGTACTGGAACTGGTACTGGAACTGGTACTGGAAACTTTGTGTATCTCTTTGTCCTGCACTGTGTTCTACTGATCATTAGATTAATACTTGAAGAAAAAACTTTAGATTTCATATTAAAACTGTATGGACGAAAGAGTACAGAAATTGACATACATATGATTGAGAGAAAATGTAGAAAATCAATATTTTTTTATAATAATTTATCAGAAATACTTCAAATAAAATAATGCATAAAGATAAATGTCATCACTTCTTATTATTACACTTTTCATTATAGACTTTCATGTTCTTATTTGTAAGTTTAATTTGAGACATCTCAATAACAAATTAATATAAACTCCGATAATGAGATAAGAAATTTAAAGCAAATGGTAGAAGACTGAATTCAATATTTAATATTTACTAATAAAACTACAGCAAAGACAAAGTAAATATGTACCAATTAAAATATTTTCTACTGCTGCTTACAGTTTACGACTCGAAAGAAAAACACAGCGTCAATCAGTTCCACCGTCTACGTCGTTCCTAGTATTTTTAAACATAAAGTGTTCCTTTTTCGCCAATTTAAAAGCGTGTTTTTACTATACATAAAAAAAACCGAAACTCTAGATTTGAATAAACAACTTGTCGTAATTAAATTAAACACAACTTATTTAAATGTTTCTACACTTCAACAGTGAGCTTACGAATCATTTAAAACGTGAGAAGTTCTGACAAAGCTATTTCCGCATCGTTGGGCCCACAAATCCGTTCAGACCGCAGAATATTTTTATCTTTGAATTTCATCACGGTCCACATTCACGATCCGGGGATGAGAGCCCAAACTTTGTTAATTTCACATGAAGTTTCACTCTCCAGAGAGTTATTACGCAGGCGCAAAAACTCGAAAATTATTCTAAACTGCGCTTAGAACAGCGTGTTTTAGAAATGGTATTAAAAATGTGGGGAAAATTGTTGATGCTCAAAACATACTTCGCGATGTTTTGTACATTTTTTGGTAATTGTCGATCATATTTTTTTAGGGCCGACTAGAACATTCGAGACCCAAAACTTAGAACAAGTTTACCTTTACCTTTGATTACAATAAAAATTATGAAGTATATGAAAATTAATTCCACAAATTGAAAATCAATTATTTTGTTATGGCTTTCACTTCACCTAGGTCCGTGAAGGTGAATTTTTAACCGGTTTTATATGCCGAGATGAATATATACAAATATAAATATTAATAATTATGCTTTCTTTGCTTTATAAAATAAAATAATATAATATTTTTGCTTAAACAATGAGGCTATCTATCATGGCGCACTCGTGTAATTCCCACTCGGGGAAAATGATTATATTTAATTTATTATCTTCTTTTTCCGATATGACTACTCAATCCGCCGCGTTGAGTTCCGCCACTCAAAATGCAATGTCTTGGACTCTATATGTCTAGACACTAGATATCTGACTGACACAAAATCCAGGAAGCCTTTTATACAAGAAAAAAACAAGCAGTACACGTCCTCTGCAAGCAAGTCCTCTAAGCTTCCTTAACGTAAACTAATACAGGTTGAACCAAACCGTTGTAAGAACAAGCAACTACTAATATATTCCACAAGTTTCCAATCTATCTATGCTCATTAGACTCGAGAACATGCGGGATACTGTCTTCCGTACGTGCTCAATAAATTTTCACGCTAAATTGTTAAAATTTGACTGTTACTCGAAAACTTATCACTTCCCGACATCACATTTTTGCATTCATTAATTAATTGCTATTTGAGAGTGTTTAAATTGAAAGGTTTTCGTTATGAAGTGTTAAGGCTGTTGGATGTTATATATTATTATTTTTTTTAATAATTAAAAAGTATATCTTGCATTTTTCAAAATGGACAGAGAATCAAGTTAGAGAGGCAAGTCAGTCTGATTTTACGCTGGCTTATAGTTTTTACGTGCTGAGTAAATATTTTATATTTTTTTATATAATAAATAATTGTCACTGACTTGAACCTAGAATTTCCACGTTCACTTGGGCATGTTCTAACGGGTCAATAATGTCATTAAAGATTACAATTCGAAGCGAAAAATAATAGTGACAAAATACTCTGCTGTCCTTTTTCTGCTTATGGTGATATATAAACTATTACGAAATAGTTAAGAATATTCAATATCACCCTTAGATACCGAAAATGTTCGAAAAACTGAACTAAAATTGATCCCCGCACCTACGTATATCTAAAAATACTGTCGCGGCTCACGGAAGATTAGGGCAGTTTCCGTGGGCCTCGGCTAGTCATGGCGGTGCACCGTGAGGTTTTAGTGGCTATACGACGACCTATATTTTCCAGTACGGACTCCCACATAACCTGTCCGAGTCCCAGATCGGACGGGTACCCGTAACGGATTTCCTCACGTAAAAAAAGATATATCTATTATATATATCTAGAAGTAAAAGTAAGAGAGGTGTGGCGAGGCGTGGCGCAGAGATACAAGCGGGAGACTGAAATTAAAATATTGTTTAGCATTTTAATATCCTCGCTCTGGTAACAAGGCAAAGCGCAGCATTGAGTACCGCCACTCAGCATCCAATGCCTTAATTCGGCGAAAAGTGGAAATATGTGAAAAGAGAACGGGATACAGTGTGAAGCTAAAAAAAATAGTAAAAGTATGGCTACGAAGTAGATTGCTACGTTTTTCTTCTATTCATATTACATGTGTAGGACAGTATTGTTTCAGTTGAAATTATAGTTGGGCGGTCACGTCGCTTCCCCATTTCAGAATTGCTGCCAAACATACCCCTCTATGTCACGTCCCGAACGAACATGGAAGAACCGTTTCTATTCTCTTCAGAGATTTCAAAACCGGTACCTGGTACAATGTATTTGCCAAAATAATTATAGGAATGTTTTAGTGTTTTCCTTTAATTAATCGACTTCTAAAAAGGAAGAGGTTCTCAACTTGACTATTTTTTTTATGAGTGAACCAACTTTGTTGGTTATCTTTTTATATTATAACTATATAGTGCTTCTCGCTCGGTATCATTTAAACTTAGTTAGGATCAGATGAGTAGTTTTTATGTTATTCTTAATAACTGTACTTTTGAGTCTCTAAATCCCTAAAAACTAGTTTATAATTTTGAGTTAAATACTCTATAATAATTTCAGTTCTGACATGGAGTGTTATTAATACGGGATTTGTAGATAAATGCACATGTCAAATTCTGAGCATTTAGTTTTTTTTTATAATTTTCTTTCTGGTAGTCCGTATATATTATTAAAGTTAATAATTCATATTACAATTGTTAATTTTATATTTCTTATCTTAACTAGGCTTGGAACTTAGATATATGTATCTATAGTTATGTAATTTCTAAGGGATTTTTTAAATTAAAATATTTAATTTGTAATCAACTCTTTTATATGAGGTAGAATATTAAAATATAAATATAAAACGTACGAGAAAAGAAATAAACATTATTCAGTACAGAATGAATACGTATAAAATAGATTTCTGTCTTATCAATTCTCCTTTTAACGAAAATCGTATGAGAACAATGGGCATGTACACAATAATTTTACGCTAATGAGTGGTTTACTCAAAGAAACCCCTATTGTCTTTAGTTCGGCACGTGCCTGATTTTTGGTTTACCTACAGAATCAAAAGTTAGCTTGATGAAGTACACTTCTTATAGATTTACTATATTTATTTTTGTTTTTATATCTCGATCGTCGAGAAAAGTAAATTATTCAAAGGATGGCACACAAAAGTTTTTTTTTTTTTATGGATAACTGATGGCAAACGAGCAGAAGGACCACCTGATGGTAAGTGGTTACCTTCGCCCATGAACATCTACAACACCAGAGGCGTTGTAGATGCGTTGCCAACCTAGAGGATACAAATGGAAGGGGAGGACAATGTAGTAGTCCGCTATCGGAACCACTACATTTTAGGGAAAGGATGGGTGGGATAGGGGAAAACCTGGCTTACATGCCATCGAACCGGAACACATCATAAGATATTTGGCGGTTCGTCTTTGACATGATAGTGGTCGCGAGCCAGACGGAGGACGAACCTCCTACCACCAAACAAAAGTATTTTAAATTATTTTATTTTATTAAACATCATAGTAGCTAAATTCAAAACTTTTCATCTTTAGTCAAAGTTATTTCTCTTATTTATTTGTTTTTTTTTTTAACTTCACGCTGTAACCCGCATATAGCAGAGTAGGCAGAGGGAACCTGAGAACCTAGTGTTAAGACACTCCGTTCTCTTTCAACAATTCCGTTCCCCACTTTCCGCCAAATTGAGGCATTGCGTGTTGAGTGGCGGAATTCAACGCCGCGCTTTGCCTTGTTACCAAACCCAAGAAATGAAAATACTAAATTTTACATTTCCTGGAGTGGGAATCGAACCCACAACCTGTCGCGTTTACAGTCGCACGCTTGTGCCTCTGCACCACGACAGGCGTTCTCTTATTTATAAATATATCAAAATCTTCTGTGACTCATTCATTGACAAACAGACAACACACAGGTAAAACTACTTGGCGTATAAACCTAAAATTTGAAAATACTAAAAGAGAATATCCGGAAAATCCTGTAAAAAAGGATAAAATAGTGGTTTTATGAAATAATACAACAAGGGTCATAATGTCCATGCACTGAAAGTTGCAACCACTAGCACGTAACCGAGTAGTATGACCGAAAGTGACATAACAAGTTTTAATAGGTTCATAAACGTAGTAAACAAAGTACGAGCGTGGGCGACTACGCGTAGGTGTTCAGTTTATAATTTATGCTACAAATTAAAATGAAAATATACTTAACTAGAGCATAATCTAGGTCTCAAAGGATTACATTATTGCGTCTTTAATAATTTATTTTTATATGACTAGATTTATATTATATGCTTTCATTAAAATTAAATAAAATTCCTGAGTTACTCAGTGAGTCACTGCCAGACAATGAACAGGCGAAAATACTTGGTGTCGAAAGCTAAAATTAGACAGCTGAGAATTTTCCGCATTCCCAACAGGAACAGCAAAAACGGAATTTTACGTTTCACTGTCATAAAGGCCTCGTAAACGAAGTTGAGAGCGTCAACTAGTACACTTTATTTGAGATACTTTCAAGTTAGGGACGAATTTTGGAAAAATAATTTTAAAAATTATGAAACAATTTTACCATCAATATTCTATTAAAAAATGCCATTAAAATCGGCATAATAAGCCAACTATTCTAAAACAAATGTAAAGATGGATATGAATTTACAAATTACTCACAATAAAATTTATATTTATACTAGGTATAGAGATTTATCAACATTGAGCACCCACTAATTTATATCTAATGATGTGTTCCGGTTCGATGACATGTCAGCCAGGTTTTCCCTATTCCCACCTATCCTTTCCCCAGAATGTGGTGGTTCCGATAGCGGACTACTACATTGTCCTCCCCTTTCATCTTTATCCTCTAGGTCGGCAACGCATTTAGAACACCTCTGGTGTTGTAGATGTCCATGGGCGAAGGTAATACCACTTACCGTCGGATGGTCTTTCTGCTCGGTTGCCATCTGTTATCCATAAAAATAACTAGTTGGCTTCAAAGACATGTGAACATAAAAACAGAGCATAGTGGTTATTTATCTTTGACCTTTGTGACCCTAAAACCGTTCACCAAACTTGAAATATCTAATCGAAAAACCATATTTATAGCGAAAATCAAGTTATTAAAACAAAATAATAAAGAAACGCACTGAGATGTAGGCCTGTCTAAAACAAAGGCTGTCCATATTTCCTATTGTTTATCATCGTTTAATCTAATGTAGTCCTTATGATTAATTGTTTTAAGGATTATAATAGTCCGCATAGTAAGTGACACAATGAGTTGGGTCAGACCCATGACATAGATAGAATGTTTTATATAACGCTTCCTATCCAGCTAATGTGTCGTTGAAATGTTTAAGCCGTAATAATCGTGTTTGTACATTCAAGTTATACTGTGATATCCCTTATTTACGTTCTACGTGGTTACTATATAACTTTAGGCTGAAGTATTATAAGTGAACTTGTAACCTAATATCTACTAGAATATACTAAATTCTTTACATAATTTAAATATTGTGAGCGACTTCGGTGGTTCAGTTGGTGGTTGGTGGTTCAGTTGGTGGTTCGGTTCAGTTGGTGGTTCGGTTCAGTTGGTGGTTCGGTTCAGTTGATATGTCCATTCTAATTTAAATACTTTATTTATTAATTATACAAATTTATATTTTAGTCTAAATAATTTTTATTATATTTTACTACCTTATAATAATTATAGATGTTAACTGAATAATAACTGAGTAAATCGTAAAATTGTATATATAAGGATTTATAATTTTTAGTATCCTTTTTCAATATATATAAATACTTTATTAAAGTCACTTCACGCTTAACCCATTGTCAAGACTTTTCAAAATTCAAAGAAGAAAATTACTCGCTTTCCGTCCGAATTCCATACACTGTATATTACTGCTTATTGCGTTCTAGATACTTATTATTTTAATGTGACCAAATTATACTAAATCTCCATAAACTGTAACCTATACGTATTCTTATATATAATAGCTTCATTATTGTTAAATTTAATCTAAATTCGTTTGTTTGTTTTTACGAAAAGAAGTATTTTTTTTTTTTTTTATTGATAACGGACGGCAAACGAGCAGAAGGACCACCTGATGGTAAGTGGTTACCTTCGCCCATAGACATCTACAACACCAGAGATGTTGTAGATGCGTTGCCAACCTAGAGGATACTGATGGAAGGGGGGACAATGTAGTCCACTATCAGAACCACCACATTTTGGGGAAAGGATGGGTGGGAAAGGGGAAAATCTGGCTTACATGCCATCGAACCGGAACACATCATTAGATATTTGGCGGTTCGTCTTTGACATGATAGTGGTCGCGAGCCAGTCGGAGGACGAACCTCCTACCACCTAAAAAAGAAGAAAGAAGAAGAAGTCATCCAACACCCTCAGAACGTTTCGCATATATAAAGTATTAGTAATGTGTGTACGAATTTGTAAGTAATATTTGGTTAGGTAGAGAGAGGAGTGCGGAAAGTGGAGGTGAACGGTAATGCACGTTTTAAAGGGGCCTCTTAAGCCTACACTTGGGTCGTAAGTCTGCGGCACTCTCCAAACTCCTTTCTCTGCAACGCGATGGGCCCTTCATCCGCACGGTGAATCCATGGATTGCTAAGGAATTTCTTTCTACACAAGCAAGCATATTAAACATTCTTTCATCCACAGTAAATTTATTCTTAATAATCCAATCCTGTAAGCTTGAAGGAAATAATAATTTCCCACGTGGGCCAAAAATCGAGATCTCTCATTGTACCATAAATTTTAATTTGAGAAATGAGCGGTCTTTTGTTCATTGTAAAATTGTTGATTTCATAAACACGCCCTAATTTAAATTAATTTGATGAAATTTTGAAAAGGAATAATATGGATAAGATATAAACAAGTATTTAGATCTATTATAAGCAAAAATTATTTAGCTTAAGGAGGGCAGATGATTTAATTTAGTATTAAAAGTACTTTATATAGATTTAAATTAAATTTAAATTAATTTGTTAAAGATAAGTATTTTTTATTACTATAGTTAGGCAATGTTCAATTTGGTATGTTAGCTAGCTTTCAAATGTATCACTTAAACATAAACCACTTCGCCAATGTCACATTTAAACAAAAAAAGTCACAAAATTTGACAAAGAAGATATATAAACACAATAACAAGAGTACCTACACATTTTTATAATATATAATTTATGTCAAAAAAAGATTTAGCCACGGTATAACAATCTTCACCTATAAATCCAATGACTAGCTCAATTAAAAATTAGCTTGGAAAGCATAAAATGATATTATTGGATGGTGTTACTTATTTGGGCTTATAAACTATATTCATAAACTGACAATAAGCTAAATCATTAAGTTCAAACTAAGTAATAATGAAATAGAATAGTTCTATAGCTTTGTAAAGACACTGATATTTAAATGCCACCGGTCTGTCTATTGGGGACAGAACGTAATTGACATCGGTGGTTTTGATTGTTACACTATATCTCCTGTGAGGATTATACACTATAGTACGTATTGCGTAGGTGAGGAATAATCACGTTTAGATAGAAATACAGTTCTTATGATATATATTTAACTAGAAATAATTTAATTGTTAGGTTGTTTTTTATCTATCTTTTAATTTGGTGTAAGTTTATGACTCAGGAAGTTAAAATGTTCTTATACCAAGAAAACATTTTTGAATTGACATTACTGATAATCATATTTTTATGTTGTTATAATAATATATTATTTGGTACTTTCAAAAGAATAATTAATTGCAAGAGGAAAATTCAGCAGTCCAATTCGTATAACTGGTATACTGAAGTGTAAAATAATATCTTTGTATATCCTAATTTGTAGATGAAAAGAGACATTTCATTGCTTACTTTATATTTCCAGTAACACAATTTCCAAAATTGCGATTATTTGTATTAAACAACCAATTCGTCGAACTGGCATCGGATGAATAATATTTCAATAAAATAATTTTAGTTATCATAAACATGGACGTAAATAGTACACTTTAGTTGATAAATAGTTTAAAATTCCTGGAAATATATGATTCCAGCAGGACAGTTTCATACGACATTTCAACGAAACTTAAAATATTACATTTAAATTATTATTATTGAACTTCATGCTTTATCCAACATAGCAGGTAGCCAGTCCATTTTCTGCTTTCCGAATTTGAGACATTGAAGTAAAGTGAATCTACTCCGTGTCCGTAACTACGCCGTGTTTTTTTTTTTGATAACTGATGGCAAATGAGCAGAAGGAACACCTGATGGTAAGTTACCTTCGCCCATGGACACCTACAACACCAGGGATACTATAGATACGTTGCCGACCTAGAGGATACAGTGGAAAGGGAGGACAATGTAGTGTATAGTAGTTCGCTATCGGAACCACCACATTTTGGGGAAAGGGTGGGTGGGAAAGGAGAAAAACCTGGCTTACATGCCATCAAACCGGAACACATCATTAACAACTTTGCAGTTCGTCTTTGACATGATAGTGGTTGCCATCATGTGAAAGACGCCAGTCGGAGGACGGACCTCCTACCACCAAACTACTGGGATACCCGTTTCTTACGGGATGCTACCCAGCAGCGGAGGGGAATTATATTCTAACCCCGTCCCCTTACAGGGAAGAAGTGGGATCGAAGCCACAATTATCACCTTTTTATTTAGAAGCTGTTTCACTGCGCCCTTAAAAGATATTAATTAAATGCTTGAATATCTTAAAACAGTTCTAAAAAGATAAACTTGATCCCGTTTTGATAATCCTTTGTTTGCTAATTAAGCCTACGCTAATACTACAGTAAATTGACAACAGCATCGATGGTACAAACATTACAATAGTCCCGCCGGGAACAGAATCCGCGGTACGAAACTTTAATTGATTGTGATTCGCTACGATTGTAGGAAATTTACCACTGGGACCGATCCAAATTTGGATGAGTTTGGATAGACGTCAAATATGGTGTCTTCAATTTTAAAGCAATTAAATTTAAATTAAGGAAACTTGAAAGGACTTCAAACAAAATAGTCTGTTTGAGAAATATGAATTTTATTTATAAGTTATTAGGAATATAGATTTTGAATTTACGTTATATTAGACGTAATTTTGCGTTTATTTTTAGTAGACCTTTATACTGTTATAATGATAAATTACTAATATATATTTCATATTTTCAAAGTTATAAAACTTTAACTTCAGAATTCATAAGTTGAGATTCAAGACATACATACACACCTATATATGCTTATATTATTGTGATCTTACATGGCGCCACTCATAACATAACATAATATACTCGTATGCTATAAGCAGAAGTGTGAAAAGAAGTTCCTCACCATAAAGTTTCTTATATCTTACAAGTATTTGTAAGAAATGTTACGAAGCCTTGATTTTTGTACTCTGTTACAAATACAATGTTTTCCTTATACATAAATTCAACTCATTTTTTTTTTCATTTTTTTAATATGTTCAAAACGAATGCCTTAATATTTTTAAAACTAAATATTATCTGATTTTTTTGTATAATTAATTTATACAAAAAAAATCAGGCATCTGGCAAACTGGCACCGAGCTTTTCCCTTATATAATGATAATCAGAGAGAAGCCAGTGTCAAGACACTCCGTACTCCTGTTTTCGCTCAAATATAAGACAATGAGTGTTCTGTGGCGGAATTTGACTCCACGCTTTGTTTTAACGGCGCGGAGTGTAAATAATTTAAATATTATATACACATACATAGATAGCTTTACGCTGTATCCCGCATATAGCAGGGTAGGCAGAGGAAACCTAGTGTGTGGAACACTCCGTTCCCCACTTTCCGCTGAATTGACGCGTTGCGTGCTGAGTGGCGGAAAAAATCCATTTGCTGGAGTGGGAATCGAACCCACCACCTGTCGCGTTTACAGTCACACGCTTGTCGCGTTTACAGTCACACAGACGTGATTTAAATATTATCTTTTCCCCAAATGGGAATCGAAACCACAACTAATTGCATTATAGCCAGACAATATCTCACTGCTTAATGTGTCTTATAATATAAGAAAAATTCAATAACACATATTTCTAATTTAAACATAGTATATATAAGCTTGTAATAATTTTTTTTAACTTATTATTAGTAATTTTTCTATACATACCGAAAATTAAAAAAAAACCGACCGTCTCTTAAACCGCTAAAGTACATAATAAAAGAATCTTTATTCTTTCTCTCGGGAGCGACGAATAATCATCTAACGAGTAGACGATACCCTCAATACATTGTAAGTACGAGAATCGATTTTGACGCAAACGATCCCTCTGTGAGCAGAAAATCGCTTGGATTTTAATCAGCGGACATGGGTTGATTGCGAAATGTAGCTTCAATAGAAAAATTGTTAGTTGTTATTCTGTAAATGATATTTTTTCTATACTTTCTTATTTAAAAAAAGTTTTGGAACAGAGAATGAAGTCACGCATAGTGACTTCATTTCAGACTGAACAAACACTAAAAAACACTGAAAAACAGGAAGAATTCTAAAGGACTCGAAGCCATATTCCCAATTCTCTTTCCTGCATATTTTGTTTATTCATATTGAAACATATATACTAACTAAAGTGATTAGGTTTCAGTATCACTAAAACAGTCTTGGCACCAAAATCTACCTTTTATATCAATGAAATAAAAAATAACATATTAATAGTCACGGTAAGCCAAAATAGTTGACCAAAATAATTTGTTGAGAGGCAAAGTTAGAAATTGGGTCCCATTGGTCGAAACCAATTGATCTGATATTTCTTGCTTTAGTTTTGAAACTTAGAATGACTTTGCCTCATGGGCTTTGAGAAAGAATGATAAATATATATTTTACTTAAACTTACAAAATATAAGCTTGTTTTTTTTTTAACTTCACGCTGTATCCTGCATATAGCAGGGTAGGCAGTAGGCCACACTCCGTTCTTTTACAACATTTCTGTTCCCCACTTTCCGCCGAATTGAAGCATTGCGTGCTGAGTGGCGGAACTCAGCGCCGCACTTTGCCTTGTTACCAAACCCAGGAAATAAAAAGACTAACATTTCCTGGAGTGAGAATCGAACCCACAACCTGTAGCGTTTACAGTTGCACTCTTGTGTCTCTGCACCACGACAGGCGTCATATAAGCTTGTAATGTTTTATAATAATAACTAACACCTTTGTGGTCCAATTATGACATTTATGAAGGTACACAAACGGATATACTCAAGCTCATAAACAATGAGCTTGAGTATATCCGTTATCATTTCTTTTTTCTTACTTAGTGCTTCGATTGATTATTGAATTTATGCTTTTGTCCAACATAACATCTCAAAACAACACTAACTTTTTTAATTTAAACTTTTTTTAGTTTAAAATTTATGAATGAAGGATTGTAACATCAACATGCCGCTTGGAAATACCTATGCATGTGACCAATATCTATGTTAGAAGCAAGAATGTATGAATTCACATTCACCTACCTAAGAAAAAACAAAGGTTCTGTCTTTGACGTACAGTAGTGCGTAGTTAGAAAAATCAGTGACGTTAAAAAAAGTTCAGTTTAGTTCTTTACATATGGCGTTATAAATGTGCCAGTTATTGTTAAATAAATGTGTAAAGAGAACAAACAGAATGAATAATCACTTTTTTCCTCATCAGACAGTAAATGAGTGACGCAACTAAGCTCCGTTTCATTCCTTTAACATAATCTAAAAATGTATTTTAAATAACGAAGAATTATTTAATCAAAATGAAGCAAGAAAGAAAAAATAAGGAGTCTGGCGTGACTTTAATAATTTAATAACTGTATAATTTAAATTATAACTGTAAATTATATTATATATTTTTTTTTCTTAATTTCACGCTGTATCCGGCACATAGCAGGGTAGGCAGAGGGAGAACCAGAGAACCTAGTGTTAAGACACTCCATTCTCTTTCAACAATTCCGTTCCCCACTTTCCGCCAAATTAAGGCAATGCGTGTTGAGTGGCGGAACTCAACGGCGCGCTTTGCCTTGTTGCCGAACCCAAGAAATGAAAAGCGTGAAAGCGTAACAGACAGACAGACACAGTTACTTTCGCATTTATAATATTAGTAAGGATTACTATTTTGTTTACAATACATACAAATATTACTTTTCTACAGAATTTAAGACCAAAATGATCAAGTAAAGTAAATGTTAACACACTACAGTTTCTGTTTACATATCTTACAAAATTAGCCGATGTTTGTTGCAGCGTAGCTTGGTATCATTATAAATTGATGGACGTAAACTATGCAAGATCTGTCCCGTGTGTAAATATTTTGTTTCATCTCCGCTGAAATGTTGAAGCTTTTACGTAACTGTGGCTTCCTGTCGTTTTTCCGTTAAACAGCGTGATGCCGCAAAATTAATGTGATTTAAAAGCTTTATTATGTTAAGTTTTATTTAAAAGTCTCAAATCTGGTATTTTACGCAATAAAATAAGTGTCTGTTAGTGAAAGCGTGAATTTAAATTATAAAATCAAAATGTAACACGAAGAAGTGTTTTTGGTGATGTTCCAGTAGGTAAAAACAATATACCTATATGGTAGGTATGGTAGGTAGGTAGGTAGGTAACAATATACCTATATGGTAGGTATGGTAGGTAGTCATACATTTTATATAAAAAGGAGTTGATGAATTCATAGTGTTCTGTATTCTATATACTTTATTTTTTTTAACTTCACGCTGTATCCCACATATAGCAGGGTAGGCAGAGGGAACCAAAGAACCTAGTGTTAGGACACTCCGGTCACTTACAACAATTCCGTTCCCCACTTTCCATATAGTAATTAATTTAATCAAGTTCTTTATTCTGATATGGTTATCATTATCGAGAAATTGTACAAAAATATGTATTTTATGCTTTTGTTCCTGCTGCCATTATGGATTTGCAGGAACATCAGTTAGTTATAATAGCATAGTCGTTGCAACAAAAGACAAATTCCAAATTTCATATCAATCGGAAACCGGAAAGTGGGTCAAATTTATCTGACTACAGGCAAACAGTCAAACAAATGACGTGACAGATTTGACTAATGAAAAGCTTGTAATACAAATAGCAGAAATATTCGCTCAAAACAATAACAATATAGAAAATAACTAAACTATAGTTATAAATGGCTTAAATAGTGATTATTAACCATGGGTAGAACCAGGAGTGATCCAGTGGAACAATGTATGACGATGTGTATGACAAATATGATGATGTGTATTAAACACGATTGATTGTGAGTTCGATTTCAATTCGGAAGAATATTTATATTTAAACTATTTACATGTTCTCTTTCTGGTAAGGCAAAGCGCGGCGTTGATTTCCGCCACTCAACACACGAGGTCTCGAATTCGAACGAAAAATACATACATACATACATAGCTTTACGCCGTATCCCGCATATAGCAGGGCAGGCAGAGGGAACCTAGTGTTAAGATACTCCCTTTCCAACTTTCCGCCGAATTGAGGTATTGCGTGCTGAGTGGCGAAACTCAAGGCCGCGCTTTGCCTTGTTACCAAACCACGGTGAAGACCGATTATTTGATTTTATAATAGAGGAAAGAAGTAAAATAATAAAGAATACTATAAATAATAGTACAGAAGTAAATAATTACAAAGCTAGCTACAATTCCGAGCTTCAATAAGAAACGAGACGGATAGCGACTATTCAAGCATTAATTATGGAGGACGTCTGTACCGACCCTGTAATGGATCTTGAAATGATTCCTTCTATTTGTACAACTATATATGGACATATAAAACTTGTGTGTTGAATTTTATATTAGTTAAATCTATTTATATCAAGGTATAGGCGCTATGAAATAATATTTTTTGATATTTTAAACTGTATAACGCTTGGACGGTTTCTAAGAGGCGCAGGTTTGAGCCCCGCTGCATTTAATATAATATGTAAGGATGTAAAAATGCTATGAAATAATGTTTCACTGCACATTATGGTTGTGGGTTCAATCTTCACTCCAAGAAAATTATATATTTCGTTGGCCTGGTACATCGTACTCACGTACCTCCACTCAACAATGTATTTTTTACGAAGAATGAAAAATAGAGTTTCTAAAATTAATAGAATTTTCCTGTCCTTGGTGTATGTGCTGTAGTTGTCAATATTATAAAAAAATGCTTCTTTTTATAACATGAATGCGTACATTCTATACTTTTTTTGGTGGTAGGAGGTTCGTCCTCCGACTGGCTCGCGGCCACTATCATGTCAAAGACAAACCACCAAATATCTAACGATGTGTCCCGGTTCGATGGCATGTATGCCAGGTTTTCCCCTATCCCACCCAATCCTTTCCCTAAAATGTGGTGGTTCCGACAGCGAACTACTACATTGTCCTCCCCTTCCATCTGTATCGTCTAGGTAGGCAACGCATTTACAACACTTCTGGTGTTGTAGATGTCTATGGGCGAAGGTAGCCACTTACCATCAGGTGGTCCTTCTGCTCGTTTGCCATCCGTTATCCATAAAAAAAAGAGAATTTGTATGTATACGAATGAAAGTATACATATATTTTAATCCTTAATTTTATTTTATGTGTACTATATTCCAAGCATTAACAATCGCCTCCGTTATTTTATCTAATTGGCTATTACACAAGACGAAAATAAAAATTATTCATCATTTAGCCTACACTATAAACGTATTTATAAAATTGATTTTGATATGACTATTAATCGAAAAATTTCCTTCCCAATTTCTATGTACGTTTATCCCAATAGAAAGACGCAAACCATCAAAACCATTAAAGATAATTATACTTCAAAGGCCTACGAACCGTTCGGTCTTATTATTCGTTATAGAAGATTTTCATATTCATAAATTGAAAAGAAAACACA